>VZTQ01007118.1:0-15836 GCA_013400755.1 Pelecanoides urinatrix | reverse complement strand
AATGTGCGCTCATAGCCCAGAAGGCCAACCGTATCCTGGGCTGCATCAAAAGAAACGTGGCCAGCAGGTCGAGGGAGGTGATTCTGCCCCTCTACTCCGCTCTGGTGAGACCTCACCTGCAGTGCTGCGTCCAGCTCTGGAGCCCTCAGCACAGGACAGACATGGACCTGTTGGAGCGGGTCCAGAGGAGGCCACAAAAACAATCAGAGGGATGGAACACCTCTGCTATGAGGAAAGGCTGAGAGAGTTGGGGTTGTTCAGCCTGGAGAAGGGAAGGCTTCGGGGAGACTTTATTGCAGCCATTCAGTGCTTAACAGGGTTTTATAAGAAAGATGGGGACAGACTTTTTAGCAGGGCCTGTTGTGATAGGACAAGGGGGAATGGTTTTAAACTAAAAGAGGGCAGACTTAGACTAGATGTAAGGAAGGAGTGTTTTACAATGAGGGTGGTGAAACACTGGCACAGGTTGCCCAGAGAGGTGGTCGATGCCCCATCCCTGGAAACAGTCAAGGTCAGGCTGGACGGGGCTCTGAGCAACCTGATCTAGTTGAAGATGTGCCTGCTCGCTGCAGGGGGGTTGGACTAGATGACCTTTAAAGGTTCCTTCCAACCCAATTATGCTATGATTCTATACCATTAGAACTTGCCAAAACTCCATTAAAATTCCTTCCAGTTTTAACTTCCCATGTTTCTATTGAAGAATATTCACTGACTTCCCTGACAGACATCTTCCCTAAATGCTGCTCTTCACGCAGCACCTAAAAAAATGTAGTAGGAATGATTTGTTCCAGTGTTCAAGAGCAGAGGAGGAGGCCTTATACTAAGAATTCATTTTCTCAAGGTATATTCCACGTGAAATGAGTACAGAAAGATTTGTATCCATGCAGATCTACTGGCCAGACGCTCGTACTTGCCATCTCATCTGCTGCTCTAATGTGAGAAGGAAAGTTAATTTTATATCATCTGTGTGAGTTAAGTGTTCCCAGGTGTAAAATAATGGGGAAGAATTCTTTTACTGTTCCCAGACACAGGAATGATTCAGTTCCTGTGAATCCCTTTGAGACTTCTTTCTTCAAAGTCATTCGGTTATTGTTCAAAGTTGGAGGATTTGGCCCCCAGGGGTTTCACAAGGTACAGATTTTAGTCAAAGTATGGTAACTTGCTAGCACTCCTAAGAAAATAAATGATTGCCAAAAAGTGTGACACAGATAGTCATTATGTTTGCAGCAGATGTCAGTGCATCTGACAGCAGTAACAGTGTCACAGTGACTGCAGAGGAAAGGCCTTAGGAGGTAAGCAAAAGAATGATTTAGTTCTGTGGGTTTGATGGGAAATAGGCTAGGAGTTGAGACCAGAAAGTTCCTAAGATGAACTCTACTAAGCCATTTGTTCATCATCTTTGTGCAGTTTTGCAACTATGCTTGCACACTATTTTTGTTTTGATAGCCCACAACATTGGTGTGGCATAATGTAGCAAGCCAAATGAGCTGACATCACCCCATGTCTGAAATTCCAGTAGTTAGGAAACCTCTTCTAGACTGAACTGGGTCACTGACACAAGTCATGTAGGAGATCTCATTTCTTGTGTGCCAAGAAAATAACATATTTATAAACCAGCTGCCAGCCCTCACCCAAACCACATTTGAGTTGGATCTGTTTCTGTGGAGCTCTGAATGTTTGATTTTACCATTTCAGGAGTTATTCCAAAAGTTCCTGAAAACTTTGATGTTTTGAAGGCATTTTTTCCCTATTACTGAGTGGGGGAATTCCAAAGTTTCATTTTGCAATGCAACATCCTCTCAACTTTTCAAGTTGAGCCTTTTTAAGTCCCTTGCAAAGGATTCCCAAACCTGTTGGAGAACTTTAGACCTTTGAGGTCCAACTTGGACTCTCATGTGACTTTTAAATCCTAATTCTTCATGGATTCAGGAAAACCCAGATAAGGAAACTGGCAAGAAACAAAATTCAGAAATCTGTTTGGCAAGCTGAGCTCCATAGGGAGTTTACTGAATCTAGCATCTCTTAAAAATGTTTCTTTTAATTCATCCACACAGTCTTCAATAATATTTTCAAATCTATTTTCCTAACTTCAAAATCTGTAAATGTAACTTCACTAATGAGGAAACAGTCACAAACTATTTTAGGGACTGAATATTTAATGAGAATTTTAAAATTAGTCCTCTTAATCTGTATTTTAACACCAAATTGTCTGTTTTTGGAAGATCTAATTGTGTGCTACGATTTTTGTGTGGATGGTAATTGTGTAATAAAGGTTGTTAATTTTTCAAGTATTTAAATGCTATGAGTTAAAAGATTTTAGTGCTGAAAATTGTTTCTTTCCTGTAAGTTTAATAGTTATCAATGGCTCAGATGGAATAAAATCAGTAAACTTCCATTGACCTTAGTATTTATGTGGATTTATCTCAGCTGTGCATTTCATTTAAAGATTATTTAAGGCCAATTTTGTGTGTTAAAATTAGATATCCACATAGCAGGTAGGTAGCAGCTATACCAATTTCCTTTTTACCATGTCATAAAACCTGATTTTTGTGGATTTTTTTAATTAAAATCAGAAATTTAATCTAGTTAGTAGTAGGAAGCTATGCAATGGTCATGTAAACTCTTGTCCTTGTCCTTTTTTTTTTTTTTTTTCTTTTTCCTCTCCGGTTTCCTGGGCCACTGCAAAGAGCACTGATAGATATTTTTGCATATACATGTTAAGAGTCATCAATGTTCTGATTAGCTCTGGGAGAATGAATGAAAAATTTCAGGTCTGTTCTTCTGGCTGCTATTGCAAGCACACAAGCTCTGTAAAGTTTTCAAAATCCTCTAGGGTAAAATAGTTCCTTGGAAAAACAAAACAGGAAAAGATATTAAACCATATATTGATAAGGGAACAGTATCACAAACTGGATCGTTAGTCAGAATTTCGTTATAGACGTTGACAGTGTAAACTTTGCTAGTGTTCTTCTTCACAATATATATGACAATTTGTACACAACACTTCCTGACCTAATAACGTGTATTGAAAGACATAGAAATGACACAATTTGAAAAGAGAGGTTTTTTCACCTTAACTTTCTGGCTGTATACTACTTAGCTCTTGAAATCTCTAATGCAAGAACAGTGAGACCAAAGAAAATAAGACAGTATGATGACCTTTCAGTTGTACCGGATGGATTTATGTACCAGTAAAGTGTAATCTGGTAGGGAATGGTGCCCTCTGCAGGGCAGTCATGCTTAGTTCATCCCACGCTGTTTGCTATGAGATGTCTTTATGAGCTATGTTCACTATTAGAAGTGCATGGAAGAGAGCACAAGGAACCCTCTTTCAGCGGTTTTTTATGCAAGGGTAGTCATTGTGTCTTTGGGAGCTACTAGGATTTTCTCAGTGTATTTGTTGTTCAGAATTGCTCACTAGGTGCTGTGAATAAGCTGCTACCCATAGCTATTTAGAGATTTATGATGAGGAGTTAAAGTTTATAATATGAGCTGTTTTGGTTGAAAATTGAAAACACGCGTTTGGTTTGATTGAATGGAATTTGTGTTCCAGTGCAGATGATTATTTTCTTTTAACATCTACGTTTAGTGTGTTCAGAGCTTTACAGCCAGATGTTATGCAGTGCCTCTCTAGCAGAAGACGCAAGCAATCTCATTTTGAATTTATGCTGTGCAGTGAAGCAAACTAACTTAGTAACAGTTATTCTACTTCTCCTTGTATTACAGGTGCTGCTTTGCCACCACTGAAACTAGGGCATTCAGTCTGTGCCATGAAAGCAGATGAAGGTCCATGCAAAGCAATCCACATGCGCTATTACTTCAATATTCAAAGCCGTGAGTGTGAAATATTTGAATATGGTGGATGCCATGGCAATGAGAACAACTTTCTAACACTGGAAGAATGTCAGAAGAAGTGTGTGGTAACAGGCCAGTACCCATTCTCTTATCTTCATATCAGTTCTTCATTTGCATCTGTTACTTCTCATCCACAAACCATATGAATTTTAGAAGTAGAGGCCATCTCCAGTTCCTATAAATACAGTAATGTGATACCTCTAATATGTTCCCAAGTATTATACTATGTTGTAGTTATCTGAATTATTTTACATTGTGCAAGCAAACATTCAGTATTTGGAAAGGTGTGTGACATTTTTTTAGTGGATCTGTGGAATAGAGAGATCGATGCAAGAAAGCTTATTTTCTACCTAGAGCCCTGTTTTGAAAGAGTTCTTAAAGTGAAATTCATTTTGAGGCTGGGCTAAGCCCAGGCAGTGTAGATGTTCTTTATTGCTTTCAGAGTATCTGAAATTTTTGATCCCAGGTTTCTCCTTCACATGAGAAGCCGATAGAAGCTGTCCAAAATCTTGGACATCTGCTATGATTCAACGTAATTAGAACTACAGTAGTAAATATTCTCATTAAAAATGTCAGTTATACCTATTTGTCATAAAAGAACTGTTTTATTGAAACCTCATCAGTTAATCATTAAAAAGAGGAAAATGAGATCCAAAATATGATACACAGCAGAATATGCAGAAAGTGCCTTGTGAATGCTGTTTTTGCTATTAAAAATGATCCTTGTAATTAACTAAGGCTTTCAGCCTTGTGAAAGTAACCAACTCCTGTTCCTCACAGGAAGTTAGAAGATTCTTAAAATTCGAAGCTATGCCAGTGGAGCTAGAAATTTGACAAGTTCATCTTTTTAGAGGCTGAAAGAATTCAAGTCTTATTGAGATTTTCCTCTAGATACTTAATGTGGATGTTGCTTTCATGGGAATTAGATGGAATGTGTCTGGCTGTGTAAACAGGAAGTGATAGTGGGGGAGGTACTGAGGGGGGACAATAGAAATAGAAAGAAAATTCCAGAATAAAGAGTTCCTCAAAGGTGTGTGATAACCTTCAGATAGCATACAACTATGTGGGTTTTTTTCCCAAGTGAATTCGTATATTGGATGTTCATTTATTTAGACTTTGAGGTAAGCTAGAAGGATTCATTCTCAATGGGTACTTTTCAGTCACATATGCCTTGCCCAGCAGCAAAATATGTCATTAAGTGTTAATGAGCTCAAGACAGTGATGCTGGGCAATCCTGCAGTAGAGAACAGTTTACAGGTTATTGTGAGGATGGGCAACACAATCAGATGAAAATTGTTAATCTCTCCTGCCTATTAGAGATGTACTCTGGTAGCACCATACTGCTATGCAGATCTCAGTAGGTGTCACTTTCTTTGCCCTGTTTTCATAATTTATTCTAGCTCTGGGCATTTCCATAGAACTGGAAATCTGCTGATGTGCTATAGGCATTGAGTTGGTTTGCAGGATATAAATTTGTACCTTCTAGGATTAGCATAGGTCACTTCCAAGCACAGCAAGTTTATATATGTTACAAAAAATACTTTGAGACATTTCAGATCAGAAAATTTATTTCAGAAGCTCCTTTTTGGATTTTCTGACCCAAACAGACTATATATATATATATATAAAGACAAGCTGATTTATAGCATGGAGCTTTGCCTGTAATAAATATAAATANATATGTTACAAAAAATACTTTGAGACATGTCAGATCAGAAAATTTATTTCAGAAGCTCCTTTTTGGATTTTCTGACCCAAACAGACTATATATATATATATATATAAAGACAAGCTGATTTATAGCATGGTGCTTTGCCTGTAATAAATGTAAATGTCTCTGTTAGCCATCTTCCATCCCTTCCAGAATTCACATCTATGTAGTATTTAGATCAGGCCTTAAATCTGTTATATTGTCTGTTTCACAACACATCTGTATTTCCTGATAAAAATTACTATGAATTGTGTCACTAATTTTATTCTAGACATCCAAGTAAGTATCTGTCTCTCATCCCAGTGTCAGAGTAATGACTGGGGCTGATGTGCACATTAGCCTAAATAATATTTTAATAATGTTTGTTAGTTATAATGCTTCTAATCCTCAGAATCTGCAAACAGTAACTGATCATACCAATAAGCCAGGTAGTGTAAGCAAGCTATTAACTTCCCTTTTTGTCCTNGTTTAGTTGCTGACTAGGGTTAAACCATAACACTTTTACTGACAGAAAAAGAAACATGGTAAGGTAATAGAAAAATAAGTGAAGTCCATAGACTGTGTTACAATTAGAGCAGGGAGTACAGCTCAGGGTGTCTGGCATTTACTCAACTAGTAGGTATAATCTCTTCTGTCTGTATGAACTACGTAGTCTTGATACTATATAATAGCCTTAATACCTATTTACATTTCCACAAGGTTGATCAAATTTTTCAAATAGTTACAGGCATTTAAAATGAGAGGGAAAATTACTAAAAGGGTTTTGCAGGTTCTGTGTTTCCTTATACTACTTTTCAGCTACCCGTATGCGCCATCATGCATTTCTGTTATTGTGCCTGGCACTATAGACAATCCACTCAAAAGAAAAAAAAGAAACAAAAAACAAAAACACAAATATGAACCTTAAATTTTAGAATGAAAGGAGATTTCAGTTATTTTTCTAATCAGTTATGCTTTGCTTTCAAACAATTGCGTGCTTATAAAACTATCAGGATGGAAAAAACACTACAAAACTTCACTAAAAACTTGTCAAAGTGAAAAAGATGAGATCACTCCATTCCTTAAGTGAATGGCAGTTTTTCGGTGCATTTTACTCTAAGGATTAATCTGAAACTTATCTTTTGATAGCTTCTGGCAAGATTCACTAATGAGCCTCAGAGACTGGATGCGCTCCAGGGAGGAAGTGGCGAGAATCAGTTACAGTCTCGCTCTGTTTTCAGGAGTCATGCATGGGTAAACATAGTGCTAATGATGTTAAAATAAGGTATATCTTGAAATGACATCCCATCAAGGAAAAATGTTATGGAAATCATAATTCCTTAGTTACAAAATAACATAAGCTAGCATTTCAAGTCAAAAAAGAGGTGACACAGAGAAAAGCATCTTCCTGAATATAAACATCTTGCCCTAAATGAAAGCACACATAAAGTCAATGAAACTCTGTCCTACTTGGATCTGAATTGGTTCTTAAGCCAACTCTTACTGAACTGGCTGAGAAGGGAAAGAACATCAGCGATTCGGTTTCTTTTCGTGTTGAAGTCTCAGATAGTACTAGAAGTACGGATTACTATTTTGGTGTTCATGTACCTATATCTGTTTCTTTAGAAATCAGTTAGGATAAAAGCTGTTTACAATACTGTTCTTTCTCTAGACTATACTATTTGTGTCTTGGATTCTTCATACTTGAGTATAAAAAAAATAGATACAAAAGTAAGACAGAATTCAAGTAATACGTTTTTAAATCTTCGTAAGAAACTACTGGATAGGAGCAGATGACAGTTCTTGGCAGAAAATCAAACAAGGCAGAAATTCATTACAGAGGAATAGAATATCAGGTCTGTGCTTAACCAGTATACAAAACTAACACAAAAATGACATTTTGCTCCTTTTCTACCTCTGATATTTTGTTCTTACATTTCTACAAATTGTCCTATCAAAAGTTTTAGCTGTTCAGGAACTGAACCCTACAATATTTAAGGAGAGCAAATAGCCTTGTGCTGGTTATAGCACAGCTTATAATCAGTAGTACATTTCAGATTTCTTGTATCAAGGCCTAAGTGATAATTCTGATATCTCTGTATCTGGGTCATTTTCTCCAACCAGAATATGCCAGTTTGAGTGCTTGTTAGTAGAGAAGGTAGGAATGTAGTGCTTGAGGCTTAAAAGGCAGGAGTTGGTCTTGCTTCCAACTGGGGCTGAAGGTCGCCACTCACCAAACTGGGTGTAAAAGACTTACATTTAGCATTTGCTAATCCTCACCCCTGTAAAGGTTTATGACTAAAGAGGCTGATGTCCTTCCTCTACTTAACCCAGCCTGGGCAGATTTCTGAGTATCACTTAATATTACTTATTCTGTATGGTTATCCAGAAGATATATCTCTATCAGAATTGAATGATGATATTTTCATGAGCATTCAAGGCAAATTAATATAATTTTAAGGAGTTAAAAATTATTGAAATTGTGGCATTAGTATTTTGCATAGTAATTGTCTGTTTATCTGACAAATGGCCTTTCTAGACTTAAAATTCTTCCTTTGCCATATGGCTTCCATGAGGCCTAAGTTTGTATCATGGATTTAACAGATTTTTTTGTTTTGTTTTTTTCCTATGGACAACCAGCTTAGAAGTTTCTTTACATATTTATTAAATTTTCAGCACAGAAATTAATGAAACTTGCAGCTGAACTCCAGACTTAATACATACATATAAGTTTAAAAAATGAATGTTGGCAATGTCATTCTAAGAGACCAACTTTCCTTAAAAGGCATTTTCTTTACTTCTACAGTGTTTGGTTTTTTTTTTTTTTTTTTAGAAAATTGTGATTAGTCTGTTTCTAGTTATGGCTCCACAAAGTTTAACGAATACAATCCTTCAAGATAAAAAATGGAAAGTTATTTTTCTTGATTAGCACTCAGTGTCAGAAAGACCTGGGATCTAGGATGTGAAGATAGCTCTTCTTTTTCTGTCACCAGACTGGCTTTTGGTACTTTACAACTGGTATCTGGTTTTGGGTTTCAGCTGGACCCATAGCATTTTTGCCATGCTTGGGGCAGGATTGTTTGCAGGACTGCAGCTGCCAGTATCTCGTCCAAAACATGCGACTTCGTGCTAATTTGGAGTGTTTGTCCTAAATTCCAGTTTAAAGGCTAAGATAGAGGACTAAACTGAAAAAGGCAGGGTTGAAAGATACAGAATTTGGAATGAGAAGTGTCCAAAAGTCATGATCAGGTGCCATGAGCGAAGTTCTATAAAATTATTTCTTCAATCTAATATTGCTATTTTGACTAATACTGTTACTTTGATTCTGACATATATGTTGGATCAATATCTGGAACAGATCTTCTGAACCAAATCCTGTACAGGCATATAATTGGCATAACTCCATAGAATAAAACTGAAAGTTATTTAAAATGAGAACTGGCTTAGTGTCTACATCTTGGTACTCAGCCCAAGTACAGTATTTGGTGTATGCATAATAGTGATACAAGAATCTGCAAGTGTTAAATCTGCTGTGAGGAACTGGAGCAATAAAGGCTCATTATTACTGTATTCTCTGAATGAATAACAGCAGATAAAATGGTTTGGTGGCACACACAGTACACTGTCGACCATCAGCCATAAAACAAAGTAAACTAATAAGTTAACCCACTTTTGCCAACACAATTCAGTAAAAAAATATATAATTCAGTAGGTTCTGTTTGTTAAATCTGGCTCGCTCTGTGCATTTTTGCAGTATATGATTATATTAATCTTAATTAATGTTTTCAGTATTTATTACTGCAGGGAGATCACTATTTAGTAACTGTAGAAATCAGACTGAAAAGACAGTATGAGTGAAGGAAAATGCTTAAAACTAAAGAAAAATCTAAGAGATACTCAGACAATTATCACTGTGAAGAATGTGAAGGTCAAGATTGCTAAAAATAAGCTAAAGGGAAGTTATGTGAGATATATACAAATTCAAAAGAAATAATGTGAATAGTCAAGGCGTTTGATTTTCCAATATTAAGCACAAATACAAGAATAAATGAGCCAACATGAGTGAATTTCCAGGCTCCTTAAATCAGAACAGCTTTTAAAAATTTTTAAATTAATAAGCCATCAAAGATAGAAATGAGTAATTCCCAGAACTGACTGAAGTCCGTACCAGAGAGTTCAGAGAGCCCAGTAACAGGCTGGCCACTCCAAGACTTTCTAAGACAGTGTTCAGATTCAAGATACCTAGTTCTGACTCAAGTCTCCTAGAAATCAGATGCATTTTTTGTTTCTTGTGCCCAATACTCACCACTTTGGGGAAGAAAATATTACTTTTAAGAGTTTGCCTCCATTGTTTACTGGATATGAGTAGAATCACTAATGTCATCACTAGCACAAAGGTCCTAATTTTCAAGGCAGTGAATATATATCTTAGGCTACTTAAGCCTCTAACATGGGAAAATACCTACTGATAAAAGGTTCTGGACATGACAGCAATTCTAATGTCTAGTATTTACACAGATCTACCCAGATCTAGGGTAGCAGATCTACCCAGAAATACAGTTTGTTTAAAAAGAAGAAATTAACTCAGCTGTGGATTTGGCTTTTTGACTGAAACCAGAAGCAAAAAGACACTGTTGACATGGTAGTAAGATTAAAACATTCTAGGCCTGTTAAACTCACAATAAATTCTTCCTGTTCTGTGCCAGAAGAATAGAGATCGTATGCCAAAGTACGATTGCTGATTTTGGCCTGAAGGGGACAGCTGAGTGAAATTAGTGAAATGGCCTGATGTGAGTGTCCTGGTTTAGGTCATGGGTTTAAATGCCGAAGGCACAGCCTCCTACTAATAGGAAGCACTGGAAAGATGTTCAAACAAATGATATGTCACTCTAAAGTGCATGTCGTGTCTTTAAATAATATTTTTTTAAGGGTGCCAACTGCATTGTCCCAGAGATGGAAAGAAAATGTATCATGATAGAATTTCTACCCGATAGATTTACTTTGAAAATATAACCCAGGCCATGTTTCCAGAAGAAAAAGAAAAAAATGGTAGGATTATGGCACACAAGGGCAGTACAGCTAATGCTAAAAGCTTATTGGTCATCAGCAGCACCTCTTAAAATAGGAGCCACAGAAGGTATATCACTATATAAATGATGGTTAGAAACACTTGCTCTGGAATATAAGTGGAGAATAAACTGCTAATATTCCTTTCAATTTTGGACTGTGAAGAGATTGTTATAAATAGGGGGGGGGAGGGGACCTTATTAAAATTACAAATTACAGAAAAGGTGAGGATACAGATGGCTCACGTATCTTCTGTTACTGCTTCCATAACAAGGAAGGCCACAGCAGCAACTTTCCAGCAGGAGCTGTTTTCAGTCTGAGGTCTTGCTAGTAGGTGCCTCCAAGCTGAGATAGGGCACAGCACTCCTGTATCCCCCACCCTCACCAGCTGGGCAGAGCAACTGTATCTCACACATGAAGTCACAGTGATGTCTTTATGTGTATGACTTAGAGGCCTTCTGGGAAAAATGGCATGAGAGACTAATGCATGTGACTTAAATTCAGATTAAAATCTATACTTCCTTTTGAATTCCCCTTCATTTCATGTTTCAAAGAAGGCTAGACCATGGGTTACGCTGAGGCTTTATGAGCAGGTCTCTGGAAGACATGTATGCACTGAAGCAGGAGAGCCATCAGCAGTAGAAAGTAGTTTTAATATGCTTCTGCTACTGAACTGCTACTCTTGGCATGTACTATAGGGAATTGGTATCTTAAGTGGGGACTGTGGTAGCTAAGTAAATGGCCAGGGTCAGGCAAATGTATTGCTTCATTATAGTATGCTTGATTGCCTGACAGAGCAAAATGCAAAATAAAATTGCGTTTGCTTTCCAGCAGACAACTTCAAGCAAAGCATTAGCTGTACCACTCTATCCCCTCTTTCAGATGCAAGAGGTCAGTAGGTAAAGCAGTTTTAAAGAAACTAGCATTTTATAATGCCATTAAGAAAAACACAAGTACAAAACAAGAATTATGAAGCAATGCAATTAAGATGACTTAGGTGAAGTCCAGAAGCTACTATGTCATGTGCCTTGCAAAATATCTCTGTAATAGAAAATATATAAGCGATCCGTGGCCAGTTTTCTCTCTCTCAGCCGCTGAAAAATTTTCAGCCTTTATTAATACATTGGCTGAGCCAGTCTCCCTTTGGACTCCTGTGTAGTTTTATGATTAGGCAGTCTCCTAGAAGGGGAAGAAGGTTTGTTTTCAATCGCTGAAAAGCGGTTGAATTCAGATATCCAGCTTCTTGAGCAAGTACAGTAAAACCCAGGATCCTCCATTAAAAATGACAATAGCAACTTCATCATTGCTGATGTCATCTTTGCACTAAAAGAACAGTGCAAACAAGTTTGTGATCTATACTACCCTGAAGATAGTTGGAGATACTTGGCTGAATGGGCTTTAATATCATAAACAGCATAATGAACACTTTACTCAGACACTACATAGCATAGCAAAGGGAATTAGATAGCATGAGAGAGGTCTGTATTGGTAACTAGATAATTTCTGAAGCTATTAGCAGTATCAGTAGCTACAGCAGTTCGGCTAAGTCGTCTGCTAATTACTCCTCTTTTGAGGACTAAGGTTACATAATACAGGATTCTGGTTCCAGTAACATAAAGAGGAATTTCTCTGTTGAATTCAACATTGGCATAACTTGATTCCAGTACTTTTCATATCCTCAAGTTTCCGATATAGCAGGTCTTCTCATACAAAGGAAATGATACTTAAGTCCTCCACAACAAGCTTTTGTGCTACTTCTCTAATAAAGAGAAGAAAGAAGGGGAAAAGATGCTGTATTCTTCCTCCTTGGTGCTCATAGTCACTGCTAAGCACCCTGGTATCACAGGCGAGACTTGACATGTCTGCTTTTGCTAAATACTTTTCTTTCTATTTATATTGCAGAATTGCCTCGAAAGATGATGTTAGCAAAAATTAAGAAAGGTAATTATGTTTACATAGTGATCTAAGACTCTTATACAACAATAAGGGATTTAGCTTCTTTTGATAAATTCTTTATGTATTGTTCCAAGCTATCTCCTAACAAAAACAAGAATGTCAAACTAACGTGAGTTCTTATTCCCAGTCGTCGTCTTCTGTACTCCTCAAAGACTTTGCAGACAGTTGTGGTCACTGAAGATAGTAGCTGTAATCTCTTCTCCACAAAATAAACACATCATGACACGTTTTTTCTCTGTCTTCAATAAAGAGAAAAGGACTCTGCAGAGATTCAAGCATTATAATTAGCCATCATGTGGGACTCTTATTGTGTGTTTTGAGAATAATCTAAATGCTTCCTCCATTGTTAGCAAAAATAGGAAAAAATCACTCTGAAAGAGAACTTTTCAAGCATTGCCTGCGTAGGCGCTAACAGAGGTTAGGGCAGATCCCCTCATTACTCATTAAGCAAGGGGGTATGTTTCCCACCCCCGAAGGGGCAGACTGTTTACAGGAATTTAAATGCCTGATACCCAGACTTCCTAAATAACCAATGCTTGAGCACTGAGAATCACTTGTCTGAAACACTGTTGGTCTATTGAGGTAACCTATGTTCCTAAGAAGGATATTTAAGTCTGACACTTACAATAGAGCTTGTGAAGACTTATTACACCCTACTCTCTCTTTCCACATTAGAGACTTATCTGGATTGGGCCCAATGCTGGTAGCCAGAGTTCCCCAAATACAGACTTGAGTAAATTTCTTCACAAGTCAGCTCCTTTTTCTCTGCTTACCCTCCTTCCCTTATCCCTCCTTCCAGTTGCTTCCTCTTGAATTAGTGTGCATTTAACTCCTCACAGAAATACCAATATTAGCACATACATTTTGAAATAGACTAATTAAATAATTTATCTTTGCAGAATGGTATTCTGGAATATTTTCATACTGAGATGATGGTTTTCTTTTCCTGTTGTCTACTGTCTTTTCCATTCTTAATGCAAAAAAAAGAAATCGTGATTCTAATTCGTGAAGTTGCTAAAGTTGATTTTCCACAGATGCTGCAGATGTTTGGCACTACTTCCTTTAAGGTCTGACCCTAGTTCCCTGCTTTTAATGACAAAAGAGAACATAACCTGTTAAATTCAGCTCATGGCTATCATCAACATCATTACATGTTTACTATTGTTTCCAGTAATGTAGTCTTGAATATTGAGTCTCTGGAGAAAGACATGGCATTTAGAAGTATAATAGTAGTTTGTATAGTTAGGATTATATTGCCTTCATGACCTCTCTCTTCAAAAATGGCTATAAAAGTTAGCTGCGAGCTCAATTTATTTGGACTTAATTTCCTTTTTCTGCAAGAACCATTTTAATATAAGGATTTTCTAAATGAAGAGCAGCTGTTTTTAAGAATCAGTCATAATCCTGTAGTCTACTTTACATACCCTTATTATTATCTCCCTGCCTTTCTCAGTTAATATCTAATAATCTTTTTCTCTTATTTCACAATATTATGCAATGTTTGATGAAAGAATTGTTTCTGTAGCTTCTATTGTCTGTGAGCTCCTAATAGGTGGTATATGGAATAGATAACTACTCTGGTAGATTCTTGCCTGCTACCTGTCTACATAACTGTCTCATTTCTGTTCTCAGCTGAAAGCATATCATATGCCTTGGCCATACCTTTCATATTTGTTGGTCTATGTGAACTTAATTTTGTAAATCTGTGAACATCAATAGGTGCTGCATTTGAATAGTAAGAAACGTGAAATATCTGAACTGTAGAATACATATACATTAAGTATATGTAATTCTACAGTTTATGTATTGTAATGTTTTATATAAATATATGCATCAATTGAATTTAATAATATTCTTGTTCTAGCAATGATTTTTAATAGATACTTGGCCAAAATAGATGTAATAGGATTACCTTCTTTACAACTCCATAATCTACACCAGAAATGTTAGGGACTTCAAAGTAATTGTTCTATAGTCATTTTTATTAAATGACTGCACACTGTTTTAGTCTCAATATGCTATTAAGGTTTTACAGGTAAGGAAGGCCTTTATATGTCACATCTGATATGACTGTCTTATATGATGGCTAAATACACTTTTCTCTGCAAGACAGCTCAGTCAAGAATCATATTTCAAAGTACCTACTAGCAAGAATTTGAAAATACCTCCACATATATTTCATTATTGTTTCAATGATTTCCTTTTAAGAATATAATTTTGAGGAAAAAATTGAATATGGTGAGAAATTGACATTTGGGGATTATTGTATGGCTACCTGTTTTTCTTTTCTGCCAGAAGCCATTATATCATGCCTTGATGTTCAGTCAAATTACACAGTATTCATTTGTTAACTTTTTCTTGGTTGATATTGTAGTTAGTGATTGCAAACTGGGAACTGGGACTGAAAAATGATAGAATAGCTGCTCTGTCTCCCAGTTTCCTGTATCCTTTTATAGCAGTAGACTGTCCCAGACAAGATGCATTGTTAGATTTTTTTTTTCCTGTTCTTATTTTAAAAGTATTTCCTTTTTCCTTCTATTTTAACATTGCTTTCTGTATTTCACACTAACATTGACTAAAATGACTGCATAAATGACAAGAATGTGTACTTAGATTCAAATGATCCATCTGAGATTCAAGGCTTGTTTTAGTTCAGACTAAAAATTAATTTTCTTCTTAGAGCTTCAATGTAGGAGGACATTTAAAAGAATCGTTAGTCTTCATTTTCAAAGATATAATTTACTGGCTACTTGAAAAGAAGAAAAAAAAGCAATAAAAATAATGCTTCAGCATAATATTGCAGTATTATATATAGAACAAAAGCAGTACAATAAAGCAGCAGTTATTTTGCAGTTGGTCTTTAGTCCAAAGTTACAGGTTTATTTTATAAACTTCCTCCAGTTCTACTGTTGTCTTGGAATGTGTGTTGATTTTTTTTCTTCCCCCATCCTGTTCATCATTTACCATTGTTCATAGAAAAGCCCAACTTCTGCTTTCATGAAAAAGACCCTGGAATCTGCCGAGGCTATTTTTCCAGGTATTTCTATAACAAAGAGACAAAGATATGTGAAGTATTCAAGTACGGTGGGTGCCTAGGAAACCAGAACAACTTCAGGAATTTGGAAGAATGCCAGACTACCTGTCAAGGCAACTGTAAGTTATCCTCATTATTCTTAGTTTTATTTTTGTATGAACAATGTTGTATTTTGAAGGTATCTTGCATGGAAAAAAAGACAACTTAGGGTACATATTAATTAACATTAATTAT
>VZTQ01007116.1:0-41697 GCA_013400755.1 Pelecanoides urinatrix | reverse complement strand
AAACCAGGACAAAATACCACGTTCAAAATTAGATATATTCTACTGATGACACACAACCTTGAATGAAATCTACATCTCAAGCCTTGACTACCTCTGCTGTGCTAACAGAAATAGATAGAACTGAATATGCATTTCTTTTAATAAAGACAGTAATCTCGTTTGATTCTGAAAGCACAGAGAGAGCAGGTTGCTGCATTAGAATGTGCTGTTGTCTGCACAGTCACTTTCCTATTCATAGTGATTTCTTAATATTTTGAATTTCAGTCTTGAATTTACCTTAATGTTAATGTCTAACTGAACATTTATAATATATGATCAGAGAAAAAAATATGAGAGTCCCTGGGCTGCTCCATTCCCACATAGAAGTAATGTGAATGTCTGTGTCCTTTGTCAAGTTGCCTGGTTCATATTCATGTACAAGTGCAGTAGCTAATTTTACAGAACAAGGAGTGATACCTCTCTGCATTCCCTGGGGTGGAATCATTAGCACAGGTAAATCTCTGTGCTGCAGCCAACAAATTTATTTGACACACAGTTTATGACCTAGTAGATGTAAATGTCTGCGGTGAAACTAATGATGGATGAAGCAAGAGAACAAGTTATCTCACAAGATTTCCAGTTGGGCTAGAAATAATCTACCCTGTGAAATGTTGACAAGTTCACTTCTAATCTTAGTTAGAAAATTGAGGTTGGAGTAGATAGTGCTGAAAAATAATGGGGTGAAAATCTGTTCTAACTTTTCAAATCATTTCCTACATCCATTCTTAACTTACTACAAAGTGCTTAGGGAGTTGCAGAGATATTCAATCACCATATTAACAGCTATTTTAAAGAGAAATTCTGGCTATTACTCTCTGTATAACATTGTTCACTGTTTTCTGTCAGTATATTTAGAGGGTATTTAAGCACAAGGAACTCTTAATTGATTCTGAACAGCTTTACAGCTGTGTTTTCTTGTAGCGTTACCTTTCTGACAGCATTTGATTAAAATAAAGGGAACACATAAACTGCCCTTAGTCTTCTACGCTACTCGTCTTTCCTAAAAGTGGGTGTTGTAGAGCTGTAAATGTAGGTCTACAAGAATAATCAACAAGATAGTATTGATCTGTCCTGGAATGATGTGAAAAAGTTTTTGAAGTCCTTTAATGTTCATATACCTAAGAATAGTGACTTGAGCTGTAGCTCGGAAAGAGAAGCAGATGAGAGACATGAAAAATATGTGAAGATGAATCACACAGCCTCAGGTATTTCCCAAGAACAGATTATAATTCTACTTTTTTTCCTAAAATCTGACCTAGTTGTAGTAGGACATGGTGAAAGTTAATACAGACAATGACCTTAAAGCTGACATATTAAAAATAGTGTGGAAAGGTGTAATTATCATAAAAGTCACAGGATAAAAATTTTGTTCCATTTCTGTTATTTCCAGGAGCCAATGGAAATGCAGCACAACTATCAAAATTCCTCAGTGGCTTTCAGAAATGCTTGATGTTTACTTTGTTGGTTCAACATCAGTAGAATTTATATTTCTTTAAATAAGGGAATCGTAGCTGAATTTTTAACAACCATGGAAGAGGAAAATTAATATATATTTAATAAAGCACTTGCTTAAAATTAAGGGCAGGAAAGCATTTCAAGGAGGTATGAAAACTGTCTGCAATATTCATCCAACTTCAGAGAGACAAGTAAAACAATAAATTTAATATTTTATGGAAAACTATGATTTAAGAGTAATACAGCTCCTACAAAAGGAACTATGATCAGATTTAATTCCAAAATGCTTTATATGGAGAAAATTTTACCAAAAGGTATATTTTATATGAAATAGTTCTACACAAAAACTTTTCATTTCAGGATCTTTTATATTTTTAAATAAATGTTGTTTTAGCTCAAAATATCAAATTTAAATAGAAAATATGTTTAAAATTCTTTTAAATATTAGAAGCATGAAATTTCCAATGGAAAAATCTTTTCTGTCAGAAAATCTGAGGGATACAAATTTTCAATGTTTCTGATTCTTAAAAAAAGTCACATGGATTATTTTTTCCACTTTTTTTGAAATAAAAGTATCCAGTGAGTAAGCCTCAGGCTTTTACTGCAGCTTTTGAGGTCAAGAATAGCTTAAATAAAAATGCCTGGGCTTTTAGCATCGCTATGCAGGGCAGTGATGCTTCCTCATTCTACACCTCAACTTTCTACTTCTCTTTTCCCTCCACTACACTCAATTTCAGGTTAAAAATAGACTTGACCAAGAACATGTGCTTCCTTGAAAGTCTTGATCACTAGGTGATTCCTCGGTAAATGGGATATGCTGTTCCGTCACATCAATTTTACACTGAAATAACTCTGATAATTTTGTTAATTGATTGTTACTCTTTTGTATATTAGTGAAACTGAGGGGGCATTTAGCTGCAGCATCACTCAGATGGCAAGGAATTTGTTTCCTAATCAGAAGTTTTGCTTTATCCTTTTGATTTGTTGTAATGTCAACTTTGCAGCATTCAGTCAGAGGGCGGGAGCTTTTTAATATAGCTTTGTGTTTATACAGACAATTTCCTAAGTTCGAGCAAGGTATTCTCCACAGAAGGATCTGTGCTTCTTTCTCCACAGGTAACTGTTACAAGCAATCACAATGGTGGACATGAATTTCTTGGTATGTCTTTGAGTATGACTCAAAAGAAGAGAGTAGTTTGATAACTAGCATGACTAATGTCTATATAAGCTTAAATATTTTTAAATTTCAAGGATAAATACACAGGTATAATGTAAGTGAACTTTTAAAAAGTGTGCACAAGATTTCCAGTGTTGTTGAGAATTATAAGTACCTGCCTAAGATAAAGGATGTGCAAAAACAGATTTTCTCTTTCTCCATACAATTTTTAAAGCCAGTGTGTTTTTATACTTAGAAAAACAACAACAACAAAAAAGATATATTTGAAGTAGGAAATAAACACTCTCATTTGCTTTTGAAAACTCTCTTTTTGAGCAGATAGTGAAGTGGCAGTTAAAGATCAGTGTGCATTTCTCTAGATCCTAAATGGGACTCTTCAGAGCCATTATAGCCCTCCACAACAGAATTTGACCTGTGTTCATAGTTTGTCTCTACATCTAAGTTACCATTCAAGTCTTCATCTGTAATAGAAATATATTATTGGCTTCAGCCTCCTGAGTGGAAACTTATGTATTTTTAAAAAATATCAGTTATCAATAACTTACTTTTTTCCTAAAATCCTCATGCATTACAGTAAGAATTTTTAGGAAAATTTTATAACATCAATTCAGCAGTGGTAAAAACTAGATAGGTGTTTTAGGTATGCTGTCCATTTTCACTCTCTGTTAATAATTTACGGTGTCTTGAAGGTGCCTTTGTAAAGTCACTCTAACTTCCAGATGTTTGGCTTACTAATATCAAATGTTTGCTTTCAGATATCAACATGGCAGGAGAACCAAAACCATACAGACCAAAACCTGGCAATAAGCGGCCACTTTCAGCACTTTACAGGTAAGTAAGATTTCATCTTAACTTACTACAATTTGATTTTTATTAGAAAAATTATGGTAACCTGAAATGTACCTACCAATGTCACCATGCAGCCCATGAACGAGACAAGGGCATGTTCTTCCATTCACACTTTGATGTTTGAATGAAATATAATCAACCCCTTGTACACACTGAGAGGTTTTGAATGTGAGTGAAAGAGTCAGTATTGTAGTGTCTGACACTACATGTATCTGTTGACTCACAATGCAAAGGAAAGGACTGCAGCTGTAAAGTGTAAGAAGTATTACATATAGAGTCTTGCTATACTAAAAAGCTCTTTGAAAAGATGTTTGACAGTGACACTCCTTTAGGATGAAGCAGCAGAACACAATCACCTTGCATGGGTTTTGTTCTAGGGATGCTAAAGGCACTGGGGTTGTGCTTGGTGAACATTAGATTCTATAAGACCCCACCCAAGTGTTCAGTGCGGAATTCAAGCTTTGAATTTAAATATGGGTTGTATTTTTAAAATGTTTATTTATTTGGTTTTGCACTGGTAATTTAATTTTCCCTCCACACCTCATTTTTTCTTTTTCTGAAGTGAAAATGTAAGTGCAGAAGAAGAGAAGCAGACTTTATACCCGTGTAAAAGTGTAATGTTTAACAAAATTATAATGAAGTACACAATAAAATTATAAATCTGTCATTTACTAAACCTACTGACAAAAAGACTAGTGTGGTGATTGGTGAAGTGTTTGTTAACACTAGAAGTGTCTCCACTTCTAGTATTCTAGTATTACAACCAATAATTTTTTTTGTTCTTTTTTTTAAATTGACTGCTATTTCAATTTTTAATCTTATGCTTTATTGCTTGGCTATGGCCTTCTTCTTGTGACTTCTTTATTTGCAGGGTTTGGTGAAATAACTAATAATTTCAGAGCAACAGAACTGCTTTCTCATTGATTTGTGTGTGAAGGGTGAGAACCAACTTCTAACAAGATTGGATTTCTTCCTCAGGTGTTCAGGAGGGCATTGATAGTGCCTTTCTCCTATTCCCAGATGCCTTTTTTCATGCAGCTTGTACAAAACTGAAGAAACCCCCACCTTTTTTTTCCAAATCAATTAAGCTTACTGAAGCTTTCCAGATTGTTAGGGAGATTGACAGACAGACATGCAATAAAGCTCACTTCTCATAAAAGTACTACAGAATTTATGCTCCAGATCCATGAAAGGAGTTAGTACTGATTTCTATTGTGGCTGAAATGCAGATAGATTGGCTCTGAGAACAGCTCAGTGCTGAAATCAGAGACACTTGAGCAGGACTTTTTCAAGCCTGGTCTGATTTGAAAGCTTCAGATGGAAATTCAAGGGTGGGATCTCAGAATGAGACAGCAGAAGCATTTTAGATCTGAGCCTGTGTTCCACCTAATAATAATGTGAAGTTTTATCATATAGTTGCCCTTCACTGCATATTGATTTTGGAGAAGATAACCCCTGTTTTCAACTCTCTAGGTGTTACTGGTAGCCATGGTCTACTGTGTTCCTGTGTCAGTATTTCAAAAGATTTTTGAAGATGTTCTGTGGTTTCTGGCATTTATATGCACTTCCACCTCTGAGCGTCTGAATGATTTCTCATAAATACTTGTTCTACAGACAAGACAGGGATAAGAGAGAGACCTGAGGAAAGTTCTGAGGGAACTTTAAAGAGAAAAAAGATCTTAGATTGCATCCTTTCATGGATCTAGTACAGACTATTTTTCTAGAAGATTATGAGAACCTTTTCTGAGCAACTAACAGAAGACTTCATCCAGTGGTAATGGAGATCTTTCATGATCTCAGTATTTGTTAGCATATTGGTATGTGAGGAGATCAATGGCTTATAAAGTTCTTGACAATGTTGAGAACATTTACTTATTTCAAAACATTGTACTGGGTCCGGCTGGGATGGAGTTAACTTTCTTCATAGGATCCCATACGGTGCTGTGTTTTGGATTTGTTACTGAAACACACCAACATTTTGGTTGTTGCTGAACAGTGTTTGCACAGCCCCAAGGCTTTCTCTTTTTCCTATTCTGCCTTCCCAATGAATAGGCTGGGGGTGGGCAATACAGTTGACCCAAACTGGCCAAAGCAATATTCTATATCATATAACATCATGCTCAGAAATAAAAAGTTAGTTTTTTCCTTCCAAAGTAGCAGTTGCTACTGGAGACTGCCTGAGCTGCTTGTGGGAGGTGGAAAGTAATTGCCGTTGCATCACTTGTTTTTTTCCCTCCTTCCTTCCCTTATTAAACCTTATTTATCTCAACCCATAAGGGTTTTTCACTTTTGCTCTTCCTATTGTCTCCTTCATCCTGGTGGAGGACAACACTAGGGGAGTGAGATAGTGACCGTGTGGGTGCTTAGCTGCTGGCCAGGGTCAACCCACAAGATGGAGAAAGTTAAGAGGGAAGTGGTTACTTTGGATTTGATTTTGACTAAGAGAGGCATTAGTTAAAAAATTATTTATCTCAAAATATTCACTGTGAAAAGGGAGGACTGAGAGCAGTAGAAATAGGATAATGAATTTCAGAAAGGACAGATTTCAATGAGCTCAGAGAACTGTTAAGTAGGATCTCTTGGAAAGAAATTTTAGGGACAAAAGCAGTGCAGAGTATCTTGCATCAACTGTGCTTAAGGTAGAACAGAAAATTCTCCTGAAGCAGAAGCAGTAGAATAAAGGAATAATATGGCAGTAACAAGTTTCTTTAACATCCTGAAAAGTGAAAAGGAATCATACAAATTGTGGAATCAAAACCCCATGACTGGAAGTGAGTAGAAAAGAACAGCAGAGTCATCTAACAGGACATCAGAAAGGTTAAGGCACATAACAGTATAAAAGGCAACAAAAAGATTGTCATTAGAGTAACTTCCCCTGCTTTTTTATACTACTGTTACTTAGCGGGAAAGGACAGCAGATAGTAGATGATACAGAAAAGGCTTCTTTTGCTTTAGCAAAAGAGGTTAGTTGACCAGATATTTAAGAAAATCAATTTTAACCAGAGGGTATGGAATAAAAGAATTGGCTAACCAGTATTTGAATAAGTGAATTCAATTGAAATGGTATGATGAGATTCATCCTAGAGTGTTTAAAGGACTAGCTGAATCTGAGTGTGGACTGTTAGTGATTTTTTGCAAAAACTTATGGAGGTCACATAAGGTAGAAAACCAGTGGGCATGGGCAGGCATTATACCTATTTTTAAGAAGAGGAGGACCCAGAAAATTATCAGGTCAGCCCAGCTTTGATTCCCAGAAATTTACTGGAACAAATTATTAAACAATCAATTTATCAACACCTAGAGGATAATAAGATGGTAAAAAAAATCCATCACAGAATTATCGGGAGCAAATTATGTTGAAGCAATATAATTTCCTTCTCTGACAAGATAGCCAATATAGTGGATAAAGAGGAAACAGTAGAGGTGCTATACGGTCATTTAAACAAGCCTTGACAGTTACCACATGTAGTGTTTTCATACGCATGTTCAGGAAACTTGGCTAGAAGAAAGTGTCTTAAGGTAGATATCCAATGGAAAAACAGTGACTGTGGACAACATAGTATTAAGGATAACAACTGTTGTTTGTTCAGTCTCTTTTGTTACAGATTTTTAAAGAGTATTTTTGGATATTTGAGACACATTTAAGAACAGTTTAAAGGTAAGCAAGTAGGAGTGCTCCACAGGGTTGCATGATTTCATTTACTGTGAAGTGCTTGAGGCTTCAAACTTGTTCAAAGTACTCTGCATCTCTGAAGAGAAACCTGCATCACACTTACAGCCAGATATGCATGAGTAATTAATACAGAGCAACCGATGTCCTATGATGTGTTATACCCATGTAATTTGCTTATGTGTCCAAGTCATTAGATCCATTTTTGCCTGGAATGGTATAAGAATACTTGGTCATGCCTCAGTTCAGGATCTACTTTCCTTAGCTTTAACCTTTATAGTGTTATAACCTGTGTGGAAATAATCTTATTTAATCTCACATATGTGAAATTCAACATGAGCCTAAATGTGAGACATATCTTTTTTTTCAGCTATAGGAATAACTAGATGCAAGATAGATAAGCATATATCAATTCTTCTTTGACTTATACATGCAGTCATTCACATAGCTAGACTCTCCTTTGTTCTCCGGTTCATTATTCCACTTACACCTCTTCTTTTCACATCTTTTTTATGCCAGCATTCCTGGTACAGTTCATAGAAAAAAAAAATTAAAATTCATACAGGGAATTTAAAAGGCATCATGGACCTAATGAAGTCAGCAAAAGGTTCTGCCATTCACTGGACTAGAATTTACTTCCTCTTCTTCTTCTTCTTCTTCTTCTTCTTCTTCTTCTTCTTCTTCTTCTTCTTCTCTCTTAAATGTAATTTAATACCCTAATTCCTGCCAGCTGAAGATCCCATTGATCACAACCCTTAACTGCTGGAGAGAAGACTTGCAGTGCTTGGAATAATCCCATGGGACACTGTCCCAGAGAAAAGAGGGAGCCAGGAGAGCTAGCTGGTTTCCAAGGATCACGTCCTTCAAGTTCAAGAACAGTTCATCCTGATGAACAAGAAATCAAGCAAAGGTAACAGGTGGCCTGCACAGATGAACAAGGAGCTCCTGAAAAAATTAAAACATAAAAAAGAGGCATAAAAAGGTGGAAGTAGCAACAGGTGGCCTGGGAGGTATATAGAGTCATTGTGTAGGATTGCAGGGACAGAGTTAGAGTGCTGTGGGAGCAGGTCAATGTCATTGCAAGGCCACTCAATCCATAATAAAAAAACCTCTATTTTGGATTAGGCCTTAAAAATACTTGGAGAACAGAAAGATTTAGGCTTTGCTTCAGAAAGCTGCTGAACATGTTATTAACTTTAAGCATACTCATGGAACAACTACAGATATGCTTAGGGTAGTGCTCAGGAATCAGCTTAAATCTAACACAACTGTTAACTCATTCTAACACAACAGTTAGCAGCATTCCTCCTGATTTGCATTGCTGTTCAATATGTGAGGGGGGACTTAAATCCCAGAAGGTTCAAAATTGTTGTGAATTTCCTTTTTTAGCACAGCGCTTCTGCAGAAAACCAGATGCCTGACAAATCTGCATCTTAAAATTATTTTACATCTTGTTATTTGGGTCTAGCCTCAAGCAGAAGTTAATTTTACTAGCTAATCTTCATATCTTTGAAACACAAGGTGAAGATTAAAGGTGCTGACACAAATGTGTTAAAGTACTCTTTGGGAGCATTGTTGTGGTAAAATAAAGGATCACACTTTGTCTTTTTAATTTAGTGGCGTTTTGATCAGTATTTCACTAAAGCAGTTCTGTGTCAGCATATGAAAGTCCATTTACTGGTTTTTTCCTCTGGGTTTATGCCCAACATACCAAAGTAGAATCAACCGCAAATACTCTGGTGGATCAGCATTCTGTTTCTCTACATCATAAAAGAATATTTTAACTATTTATTGTTCATTTCAGTCCACCACCATGTTATATGAGATGTTAAATACATGGTCTGAAAGCTTTTTCTCCATTTCAGAGGTCTTTACTGGGGTTATTAAAAAAGGACGAGGCTCTTTTCTAGTTCTTAACTCTGGAGGTTGCTAATGGTTCCATCCCCAGTTGCTCCAGGAGTGGGCCCGAGCCCCAGGCCAGGCGAAGCAGAGCGGCCATGCACACACTGCCTGTGGTTTGCCTCAGGATGGACTCACCGTGTCCCCTCTTACGGCTGTCAACATGGGGGTGTTGTGGTTTAACCCCAGCTGGCAACTGAGCCCCACACAGCCACTTGCTCACTCCCCCTGGATGGGATGGGGGAGAGAATCAGAAGGGTAAAAGCGAGAAAACTCCTGGGTTGACATAAAGACAGTTTAATAGGTAAAGCAAAAGCCGCGCACACAAGCAAAGCAAAACAAGGAATTCATTCACTACTTCCCATGGGCAGGCAGGTGTTCAGCCATCTCCAGGCAAGCAGGGCTCCACCACACGTAACGGTTGCTTTGGAAGACAAATGCCATCACTCTGAACATCCCCCCGCCTCCTTCTTCTTCTTTGCCCGGCTTTATATGCTGAGCATGACGTCATATGGTATGGAGTAGCCCATTGGCCAGTGGGGCCAGCCATCCTGGTCACGCTCCCTCCCAGCCCCCTGCGCACCTGGCAGGGCACAGGAAAATTAAAAGTCCTTGACTAGCGTAAACATTACTTAGCAACAACTAAAACATCAGTGTGTTATCAACATTAGTCTCACACTACATCCAAAACACAGCACTATACCAGTTAATAGGAAAAAAATTAACTATCAACTCCATCCCAGTCGAAACCAGGACAGGGGGTCTGCTCAAAGTCTTCTCTGGCACCCCTCTAATTGTAACAAAGATGGATTTGAGAAGAATGAATTTTTGAGTGTCTTGAAATAACAAAGAGACTGTGCTACGGACTAGCAGAATGGTGGGATTTTTAGTGGCATGAAAATGAGCGCAGCTACTGCAGGCCCTGCTGTGTGAGGTGCTGGGGAGGACCTGCTGGAGAACATCCAGGGCATGGGGAGCCAAAACCAGTGCAGTGGCACAAGTGGGAGGGAGTTGGAAGCAAACTGTCCCAGATCACATCTGAGTCTGCTTTCTGAGAAAACTAGTTTGTTTACTAAAGACAAACCCTCCAGGAGTGAACTAATATTTGTATAATGTAGGAAAGCAGGGGACTAGGATTTGGAATTAAACTGGGAAGGCAAGTTACTCATCCCTGCTGGGGTATCTAGTCACTCTCTTTGCTCCACACAATTTAATATTGTAGTTGATCTATAAACATTTCCAAGACCAATTTAGCTAAGACTAACCCTCGCCATGTGAGTTATTTTCACCCTTGCCAAACTCCAAGCTTCCTCGTAAGACCACAATAAGCAAAACTGGCCTTGCCCCAGTGTCACATCTTGGAGGCCCCGTGAGGAGTTATTCAAGCCCCACTCCTTCCAGTATTCCCATTGCTGGTGGGCATGGAGCCTCCTAGCCTGGGATCCACCAAGCTGAGGCACGTCCTGGAGTGAGACAATTAGCAGGATGGATTTAGTGGATGGATCAACAAAACCAGGAAATACTGAGTGAAATTGTCTCTCACCATGTTGCCTTGGCTAGCCAGATCTCCAGTCAGTGGTGGTTGAGGTCCTGCAGCACTGCCCATCTATAGCACACGGTGGCCCTGGCAAAGGCTTCCCTTGAGGACAAGTTCTTTCCAAGCTGATCTCTGAAGTTTCAGGCTTATGGTTCAGCACTCCCTGGGTGGTATTAGATACCACAGTCATTTCCCATTCCCAACCCCTTCTCCATGTAATGCAATTGAACTGTATATTCAGCATGCTTGATTTAACATGCTGCTAATTAGCCATATTAAACAGCCTTCACTTTATAATTTTGTAATTCCCATGGCCTCTGGAGGAAATTATTTTATTTAAAAGTCTAATATTAATATACTGGAAAGAGATGCTTTTTTATTTACAGGGCATGATTATATTCTTATATAAAATGTTTATTTTTCTTTGACAAAAATACTTCACCAGTTTCCTCAGTACATTTTACATTTATAATCTCCATCACAAAACTGATTGGATTATGTTACACCTCTTGCATTTCCTTTGGTTTTACAGTTTTATTTTACAGCAGAGGCTTTAAAAAGTTGCTTACAGTCCTTCTCTACTTGCTCTCTGCTTCTCAGTTTTATTTTAAGATATCATTTATAGAATTTGGTTGGTCTGATTTGCCTCTCAGTCCTCAGAGCCATCCATTATTTTGAGTTGTTTTTCTGAGCACTCCTGGGCACCCTTCATTTCAGGAGAAAGTGTGAAAGGCACAGTGATGGGCAATGTGATAGCTTCTTCTTCCAGGGTAGGAGGTTTCTTGAGATCATTCCTCCCATTTGAAAGCATAACATAAACTCTGTGCCAAACAAGCATTACTATTCTATTTGAATACTGCAGTATTTTGCATAATTGCTGCTGTAGTGTTCCATTGGCAGTGTATTAACAATATTCTTTAACCTACTGGCATATAATAAAAATAACTGCAGGTATAAGGATCTTTCTTGATTGAATATTGTCCTAGATTTCCAACAACATGCTTCTTTATCCCTTCTTTTTCTTAATGTATTTGTGTGTACATTTTTATCACTGGCCTACAGGAGCCTAAAGACACAGCCCAGACAACAGAAAATAAACCTGATTAATTATTTTCTGATAGTTTCCATTTACATTAAATTGTGATTATGCCTCTTTCTTACTTTTTTCTACATACTGAATAAAAAAAAATGCTTATGAAATGTAATCTTTTGGTGAATACAACATATTAAGATTATGTAGTGTGATATTTCTTTTGAATCAAAGTGCTTACTTTTTACAGAAATGTATCTTCTTGATGCCTTTGATTACCTTCCTTCATGAACTAAGCTATTTTATTTCAGTGCAATGGAATGAATCTGAATGTTGCTCTACAGCTCTTCTCCTGACAAAAGGTCTAGCTTTCATAAGACATTTCTAGGCATGTTTAAATGGTGATAATTTTAAGTCCAGTAGGATATTATTTACATTCATTCATCAAAGAATGTTCTCAGTGACCACATTTGAAGCAGTCATTACTGTACAGAAAAAATGATCATTTAGTCTGAAATTCTCACTTAAAATTCACAAAAAACAGTGCAAATTTTGCTTGTGTCGAGAACTTAAGTAGCATTCTCAATTAAATTAAAAATGTTAAAAGACACAGATACAAAGCTATAGCAGATCCAGTGATTCAGTTTGGTCAGAATTTTTGTTTATTTTCTTCCAAGGAAAAAGTCCTGTGTCAAATAACTAATATGATAAGAAAGATATCTGCTGGTGGAAGGCAACACATGCAGCTCTGTGTTTCTGAATTATGTCAGTGTAACTGCAATCAATTTGGCCCCAGAGATGTTTAAACAAATCCATGTGCTCAGAGGGATTAGGAGAGCCAGCCAAGGACATAAGTTTGCCCTTTCACATGATCCAGAGCATGAATGTGCAGCACCTGATAAGTTTAGAGAGGGGAAAATGGGGGCGGGTCTCAGCTCCTTAGTAACACCCAGGAAAACCTTTGCTTCTGGAGACAAATCACAGATAGGGAAAACGTTCAAAAGACCAAAATATATCAAATACACTTGTCATCTTGATTTGTTCATTCAGTCATATTATTCCTAATCTGTGTGGTAACTTCAATAACAACAAGGACAACAAATCTGTCTTTTTTTCTTTTTTATTTTTAAATCTTCCCCTTCATTATTTTAAAAACACAGCTAACTCCCTTTTAGAATCTATGTCTAGTGACTAGGGCAGATATTCCTTCTCAGATTATCAGTATATCCTAAATCTTACATTCTTCTCATGTTTGTTTGTATTCACCTCCACTAGAGTTTTTAAACTATGATCTTGACTTAGATCCATTTTGAAGTATGTCTTGCATAGACTGAAAGACTAGCACTTGTCTTTCTTCCCATCTCCCCTCAAGTTATTCTTTAGACTTCCACAGTCTTTTCTCAGTTTATTTTTTTTCTTTGTTAAGAGGAAGCCAGTGACACCACCTTACACATCTGCAGAGGAGCTGCATCCCTTTTCCTAGCTCGGTACTTTTCCTCTTGCAGAAGATTATATATGATATCACATGACTGATGTTGTTTTCCTTCACAAAAGCCCAGACACCATAATCACACTCATGCTCAGAGATTAGGAAGTTTGGAAAAGAATATTCTGTTCTCTTATTATTGCTTTTTTTTTCCTGGTGTTTAATCTTCTTTCTTACTTTTTTTCATCTCCTATGAAACCTGAAGCACTATACTATAGCTAAAGTAACTAACTGTAAAACCATCTTATTTTTCTCATGGTTTTAATCCCAAGTTATACCACAGTGGAACAGAAAACATATTCACAACCTTCTGATGGCATTGAAATTATTATGACTCCTTTCTTATCCAAGAATTTGTGCTGCTAATACAAATGAAAAAGCTTTGGTTTATAATTCAAAAAGTAAATTCCGAAAAGATCCAGAGCACTGATGGTTTTGCCTGCAGGCAAACAGGAATAGTACTTTTACTCATTCATTCAGTTTAAATCTTGACAGTCTGAGCCTTGTTGCTATCAGCTATTACATGTGAGATTTCCACCCTTTATTCCTGCATGGCTTCTTACATTTGACTTAAGAAATAATCAGAATTTGGATTCAGTGTATTCTAGCAGAAAGATGATGTCTTCTGTAGATACTCAGCTGTGCTTCTGTTAGCTTAAAAAGAAAAAGGATAGTACCTACAACATATTAAAAAAAGTCAGAAACAGATGCCATGGTCGTTTTTCCACATTTGAATAATGAAGCAGGCATCATAGAAACACTATCCAGGTTTGCAACTACTGTTGTTTGGTAACTGGCTTATTAACTTTATAGAGGTCTTATAAGTAAGGACATAGGGTTCATGACACAGAACAGAGAAGGACCTGTCCTAACAAGGCAAATGAACAGTGGGGTTCTTCATTGTCAGGAATTTAGTAAACCCTTAATTGCAGCAGTAATCAGAGATGCAGGGGAAGACTGTGCTTCTGAGCACCACTTTGTGAGCTCATAAATAGGCATTGGTTCTCACATAATGTAACACCTCTAATTGTATAGAAGGCTGTAATTCAGTCTGGGAGCTGCTGATGTACTGCAAGGGCACAGTTTAGGGGGCTTACAAACAGCAATAGAAATATGATGCTGGATTATAGATTTAGTATTTTGTGAATAAGTAAGGAAGGCTGGATAAATGAAAGGCTGCAACTTGTTATATATTTTAAAGTCTTATGATAACATCAGAAAAAGAGAATTAAAGTTACTTAGTTTAAGAGAAAATGGATTGTTAAGTAAGATTATAAATAGCACAGAAGGCTATGCTGTGTGCAGCACAGAGGGACAATAGCGACATATTTATTTGCAGTGAATTATTGACAATGAAATTACCTCACAAGTTTATTTCCTGGTGAATTCTGCTAATCTTGGAATATACTGTCTGAAAATACATTAACCAGCCTGCCAGGACCGATACTTAGATAACGTTGTTGGTTCATAATGTCAAATGTAATTTTATTTTTTAAATAATAGGTTACAAATTGCATGCCTTTTTGGTAGGTTATGTTGCTGGTCTTCCCAGAACTTCTGGCAAAACCACTGGCTATTTTACTGAAAAGTAACAAATGTATTCATAAACTTGTGTGAATTTATGATGAGTCTTGAGGAATGAGCAATTTATAATATCTATTGGCATAAAAACCTGTGTTGTATTTTTCAGTCTTGCAAGAGTGAGATTATTCTAGGAAACAGCATGACAAACATGAATCATACACTGTCAGAGAAGTGCCCCTCCTATAACTACTTTTAAGTGTTAGTAGTGTCATTGAGGGAAAACGAGATTAAGCCTCTACCCTTGGGATCCTCAAAAGCAATGCCTGCATTAACCTTCATCTCCTTCTGACTACAAATAACCATGCAGTAAAGTAGTATTGATTGTGTGCATTAGATCAGTCAACATGTTTTGTTCAGCCCATCCTGATGAACTCATTCCAGACGTTTTTAGACCAGTACGTATTGACCTGAATGTTCTTACTCTGATTTAGAGCAGAAGAGGGTCAGGTGACATCGGCTTCATGCAAAGAATGATTAAAGCTGTCAGAAAGAGGACTTTAAGGTAGATAGCTAAGTACACCACTACATTTTTTTCAAAATTCTTTCTTTTACGGGGAGCATAGATTTTTGCAAAATTTAGCAACTCTTAGCATATCACAAGAAAAAGCAAATTAAAATTGACTCCATTGCAGTGGCATGGAGTTTCTTTCATTCTCCAGTTTGTTTTCTTTGCTTACTTGAACAAAGGTACCAAATTGAGCATGTTTTCAGTTTGGGAAGGGGATCAGAGTTAGGAGTGTTCTTACCTGAAGGCAAATGAGTTCTTATTCTTGATTCTTGCAAGAATCTCACTTTGTATCTGAGCATTCATTTCTTCATGACTGGAAGCATCATACAGATGTGATGTACTGTCAGATTTTAGAGATAATTCTGGACAGATTATTCAATCACACTCTGCTAACTGATGGCTAAAGATTATCTGTCCTATTAATACATGTGGAAATGAATCCTAGGGGCCCATGAAACTTGTACTTAGGTCAAGAATTTTATGTTTACAAATTATGTAACAAGATTCAGATTTTGCTAGGAAACTAACTAAATTTGGTCATATGCTACGTACGTCTGTAACAAAACTATTTTATAGAGTAAGGCAGAAGAAATTAAAAGGGGCAAACCTTGCTTTATCTTGGGCTGACTTTGAAAAGCCCCATAATATTGCATCTGGTTTTCAGTGCACAGTGCCAGCATGCTAAGTTAGACAGCTTGACATCAGGTACTGCAGACGGTATCCCATGCTAAGTGTTCCCTGAAAACCTTTTTCTGCACAGAGTGCCCTGGCACTACCCTATCATGGGCTTAGGCACTGCGCAGAACTGGCTAAATAAAACATACCTTATCAATAGTCAGTGATTTTTGCAGGGTTTTTTAAAATAAAAAAAATAATTTTAACACCCCCTTTGATATTTTTACACATGCCTTTTCATTGTCCAGACATATAAAATACTTAAAAATCATATGATATATATGCTTAGCCAAATATTCCATTCCTTTCACTTCAAAACTCTGAAAAGGATAAAGGCAGCTCCATCCTGCAGCCTCACAAGGCATGTGAGGGACAACCGGGGCATCAGGCCCAGCCAGCACGAGTTCATGGAAGGCAGGTCCTGCTTGACCAACCTGATCTCCTGACCAGGTGACCCGCCTCGTGGATGAGGGAAAGACTGTGGATGTGGTGTACCTGGACTTCAGTAAAGCCTTTGACACTGTCTCCCACTGCATTCTCCTAGAGAAGCTGGCATTTCACGGCTTGGACAGGTACACTCTTCGCTGGGTAAAAAACAGACTGGATGGCCGAGCCCAGAGAGTTGTGGTGAATGGAGTTAAATTTGGTGGCCGGTCATGAGTGGTGTTCCCCAGGGCTCAGTATTGGGGCCAGTGTTGTTCAATATCTTTATCAACGATCTGGATGAGAGGATCGAGTGCTACCTCAGTAAGTTTGCAGACGACACCAAGCTGGGTGGGAGTGTTGATCTGCTGGAGGGTAGGAAGGCTCTGCAGAGGGACCTGGACAGGCTGGATCGATGGGCCGAGGCCAATTGTATGAGGTTTAATAAGACCAAGTGCCAGGTCCTGCCATTACCCCTTAAAACCATTCCCCCTCGGCCTTTCACTACATGCCCTTGTAAAAAGTCCCTCTCCAGCTTTCTTGTAGGCCCCCTTCAGATACTGAAAGGCTGTTACAAGGTTNTTTTTAAAATAAAAAAAATAATTTTAACACCCCCTTTGATATTTTTACACATGCCTTTTCATTGTCCAGACATATAAAATACTTAAAAATCATATGATATATATGCTTAGCCAAATATTCCATTCCTTTCACTTCAAAACTCTGAAAAGGATAAAGGCAGCTCCATCCTGCAGCCTCACAAGGCATGTGAGGGACAACCGGGGCATCAGGCCCAGCCAGCACGAGTTCATGGAAGGCAGGTCCTGCTTGACCAACCTGATCTCCTGACCAGGTGACCCGCCTCGTGGATGAGGGAAAGACTGTGGATGTGGTGTACCTGGACTTCAGTAAAGCCTTTGACACTGTCTCCCACTGCATTCTCCTAGAGAAGCTGGCATTTCACGGCTTGGACAGGTACACTCTTCGCTGGGTAAAAAACAGACTGGATGGCCGAGCCCAGAGAGTTGTGGTGAATGGAGTTAAATTTGGTGGCCGGTCATGAGTGGTGTTCCCCAGGGCTCAGTATTGGGGCCAGTGTTGTTCAATATCTTTATCAACGATCTGGATGAGAGGATCGAGTGCTACCTCAGTAAGTTTGCAGACGACACCAAGCTGGGTGGGAGTGTTGATCTGCTGGAGGGTAGGAAGGCTCTGCAGAGGGACCTGGACAGGCTGGATCGATGGGCCGAGGCCAATTGTATGAGGTTTAATAAGACCAAGTGCCAGGTCCTGCCATTACCCCTTAAAACCATTCCCCCTCGGCCTTTCACTACATGCCCTTGTAAAAAGTCCCTCTCCAGCTTTCTTGTAGGCCCCCTTCAGATACTGAAAGGCTGTTACAAGGTTTCCCCACAGCCTTCTCTTCTCCAGGCTGAACAACCCCAACTGTCTCAGCCTGTCTTCATAGGAGATGTGCTCCAGCACTCCGATCGTCTTCATGGCCCTCATCTGGACTCACTCCAACAGGTCCATGTCCTTCTTATGTTGGGGATCCCAGAGCTGGATGCAGTACTCCAGGTGGGGTCACACAAGAGCAGAGTAGAGGGGCAGAATTACCTCCCTTGACCTGCTTGTCACACCTCTTCTGATGCAGCCCAGGATACTGTTGGCTTTCTGAGCTGCAAGCCCACATTGCTGGCTCATGTTGAGCTTCTCATCAATCAACACCTCCAAGTCCTTCTCCTCAGGGCTGCTCTCAATCCATTATCCACCCAGCCTGTATTTGTGCTTGGGATTGCCCCAACCCAGGTGCAGTACCTTGCACTTGGCCTTGTTGAACTTTATGAGGTTCACACGGGCCCACCTCTCAAGCCTGTCCAGGTCCCTCTGGATGGCATCCCTTTCCTCCAGAGTGTCGACTGCACCACATGGCTTAGTGTGGCAAGGAAGGAAGAAAGGAAGGAAGGAAGGAAGGAAGGAAGGAAGGATGGAAGGAAGGAAGGAAGGAAGGAAGGATTAGCTAGTGTACACCAGCAATGGCTATTTCAGTCTCAATAAATAGTGGAAGTTACATGAAATAATATTTCTTCTATAAATTAAGACATGCTTTTATTAGGCCTGCTTGCATTGTATTGTATACAAATATTGGGAGTTACCAAAAGTTATAATGCACATGCTTTAAAAGTAAAGGAATTAGAGGACAAAATGTGAGCAATACAGCTTAAAAATTTCTGATCACTAGTGACTGTTGACTTCAAACCAAGAAATCAACACACAGAGAAAAATGCAGCCCTGCTTGATCACTGTAAATGGCAAACTAACTCAGTTTCTTTTGAATGGTCCCTTGAGTTGTCTTTGGTTGTTATTTTAAAATTAAATTCAGTGGCAAATAGGGTGAGCCATAAATCTGAATATTCTTTGACTTCACATATTTTTGCTAAATCTTTGGTTCCTAAAGCTGTGCAGCACAAAGAGATAGACATGTTTGACAGGTAAATAAGTCAGCCACATCAATCATATAAAATATACATTAACACTATACAGCCAATCCATCAAGTAACTGAAGTCCAAAATGCCTTTTAATTGGCCTGACTTTCCTACATGGCTTGAATGAAAAGCTTGAATCCTCTGGACTCCTGTTAGAGGTATTAATTCTTCCAGTCCCCCAAAAAACTGCAGTCACTATTCATGGGTTTTACAGTCAAACAAGAAAATGTGTGACATCAGCAACACACTCAGGTTATCTTCCTTGGAAATTCTGATTTGAAGATTGTGTCACCCAAAATGGTGACTTGTCTAAAAAAAATTTGGTTCCTGACCATCACTTTCCCTGATTCAGGGTAGACAGCTTTATTATATTAAAAAAGTCAGAATAAGAACCCTAACAAATGCCTTAAATTACACATGCTTTTCTTACTTACTCCTTAGAGATGAAATTATGCGATCACCACGAGGAAGAATATATTGATTCATAATAAGTTACCCTGGAGAATGCTTGGCTAAAATCCACTTGCTTGTGAACAGTGCTTGATATTGTTAGAAATGTTATCCACTTTGTCCTGTAAATAGGTTTTGGGAAGGAGATGCGAGGATTCTCTAACAAGAAATGATATTGATTTATGTATCTTGGGGCAGGCCTCAGATATAAAAAGCTATCTTGCCTGTAATCTTAATAGGACAATTATGCAAGGAAAGTGGAGTTTACTTTGGGATGTTCCTGTCCTTAAATGATTTGTTTACAAGTCAAAGAGGAATTCATATGCCCTTAGTTTAGTCATGTTTCCTTCTATGTTTGTCTGCAAACCTTGAAAAATTTGTCCATGAACATGTTCAGTCCATGTCAAAGCTGGGATTTAGGTAATTGGCATTAATATAAGCAAACTTAGCAGCAAAGAAAATCATGAAACACACAATTATGTTAATTCAATTTTGTAAAATGTCTCTCCAAGACATGTTGCAAGGGGTAAAATATTAAATGGGAAATTTCTAGGGTCCTTATTTTAAACACATAGTGTGACAGTACTGTAACATATCAATGGGTATAAATTGATTGCCTGTGCCTGTTTGATTTACAGTGACTGATTTTAATTGAGCAATTTACATAGTGTAAAAGTCCTTCTTCCTCTTGCAAAAACTTATCCATTATATATAGATAAGAAAGTCAGACCTTTCAGAAAATCTTAGCTCAGATTCAAAGGGAAACACAACCTCAGTCTGCCATGTCCCAGTCATGCTACTGTTTAGCCTGCCTCCCTCCTATGCAATGGATATATTGCCTTGACATTTTGACAAACTGAAATTTTCTGACGGGAAAACCATTTCAGGAAAGAAAGAAAAATCCTGATCACTCCACCTTCTTTACCATTCCCATATAATTAAAACATTATTCCCTTTGTTTACTGTCCAACCTGCTATTTTTTGCACGCTCAATACATTTTTGCAAGAAAGAAAATTTGTGTTTTAACATTTTTGCTGAAAGTGTATGACAGCTCTTCTCAAGGCTTATCAGGATTACTCTTTTTGAGATGTCATTTAATTATGCGAGACTTCCTCAAAACTCTGGAAAATTTGGTGTACTGCAGGCTAGAAAAGAAAGGTAAAAAATCTATAATATAAATTGATAAATGTCACCAGTAAAGATGATATAGGATGTTATTTTATATGGTGTTGCAGTTTTAAAACCTTTATATTAATTTGCTACATACTGAATTACCAATTTAAATAAAAGGCCAACAGATAATTGTATTCCTTTACTATGAGGAATACTTGAACTAATTTCAAGTAATGCAGCAAATTATCTAAAACCATTTAGTCAAATATACTAGAGAAGGGTCAAACTTAGGGCAGCACTATTTAAATCAAATTGAATTCCATCTTGAGAATGGATTTCAAATAGACTTTTAATTGCGGTATTTTGTCCACAGGGCATCCTATCACACACTTTTTGTTTGCAAGTAAAATCCACCAGAATATCATCCATCAGGATAGTCTCTGTATTACAGAGTATGTAGATATGTTTTGAGGCTTTCATTTTTTTGCTTGTTTTGCTTATAGTTAGTCTCTCGAGCCAAACACTGGGTACTTCCCGGGTCTGGTTCATTTCATTAAGCAGAAAAACAGGAAACAAAACCATAACACTAGTTGGGCTTTTCCTTATACACCAGAGAGAAGCTGCAAAGATGGTGCAGGTGTTTTCCTGTAACGCTGTGATCCACAGCAAGAAAAGCTGGTCCGTGAAGCTGGCACGGTGGCTGCACAGAGCCTGCAGGAGAAGGATGCAACCCTGCACATGAGGGCCCTTTATTGCTCTCTGGCAGTACAGGCTAATAACGGAGGATGCCAAGCTAAGCATTTTCTTGGTGCTATGAGGGTTTTGGTGTGTGGCATGGCAGTCTGGGAGGGAAAGCATTCATGACAGTACTGGGACTGCCCTGGAGGAGTGTCCCCCTGAGTAGAGGGACACTCAGCTTTGGACTTCCAATGTGCTTCCAGGTACATGCAAGTCCATCAGTGATCCCCTCTTCTATTATTTTTTTTCCATGTGGATCACAATCCCAGAAAGAAATGGAAAAGTGAGGTATAGCCATGAGGATAACAGAAAAAATACTATGTTTTAGATAAATTTTGGCCTTTCCTCAAGCCTTATGAAAGTTGTTCTTACCACTGCTGGAAATCTAGCCCCAGGAAATTAGGTTTAAAGTACATCAGAAGATGACATTGTAAATGAAGACAGGCTCCTAAGTTATTTCAACTAATGATTCTGGAAAAGAAGAAGTAAATGCTTTGCAAAAAGATGACATGCAGTATTTTTTAATTAAAGACAAAATCATATAATCCTTTCAAAAGCACAGTGACAAGTTCACCTTTTGTAAATACCCTTCTGGATAGATGGCAATAACTAAACTGGTCTATTGGTTTGTGAGATTTTGGACAAAACCTTTGCTAAATGAATAATAACTGCAAATGTATTTGTTTTTTCTACAAAGACGACTTGCAGGAAAGGTTCATTCTTAAAACATTGACCAATCATTTACAGTCCTTTTATTTATGATTAGTCCTGTTGTTTACAGTTCTATTTCAGCTATTTTGTTGTGGGACTGAATTGGTTTCGGATGGGAGGGGTCATCACAAATGAAATGTTCAGTTCCAAATATGACATACTTCGCTTTGTTAGAAACACTTTTTTTAAAGGCTACAAAGAGACATTAAGTACCTAGGGTTTTTATTTGCTGTTCTTCCTAAGACAGTACTCTCAGTGAAAATTAGCACAATAGAGAACTTTTGCATCATTTGCATGTCATGTAACCTCTCAAAATAATTGAGTTGTAAATTTGCTTTAAACATGTTTATAAAGGATCCTAAACTCACATGCCAATGGTCCTAACACTATAAAATTAAGGGCACCCGGTTGCAGGTACTAGAGTAGAAACACAGTACAATAATGTAGATAAGGATTTTTAAATCAATCCTAGTTGGGTGGAAAATGCTAGTAGGAGAGGCTTCTGCAGGTCCGCAAGTGGTGCAGCTCCTCACAGAGACCGCAGCAATAGCAGGGAGTTGGAGAACAACTCTTTTAACAACTGGGTTTTAGAATTGGGCATGATTCTGGGTCTACCAAACCCAGTGGCATCCAACTCCAGCACAAGGCTGATTGTGGCAGATGTGCCAGAACTTCTCACGACAAAGAAGTGACCATGTCCTATGAATAGAGGATGTTGGAAAACAAACAAAATGGGTGTGGAAGCCCTCAAATCAGGAAAGTTCTTACACCCATACTAAATTTTATGTTTAAAGTTTAAAAAAAAAGATTCAATATCTTCCCTAAATCAGGGCCATCAAGAAAAAACCATTTTGCATGAAAAATGCAAAAAAAGGACAAAGTATTACTTGTTCGCTCTAGCCTTTCCATGTAAATACCCACAAAAGTCATCTGAATCTTTAAATTTAAAGGGCCTAGATGTGCTGCTTTGTAAATATTTGATTTCTAAACCAAAGTTCAGTTAGGTAAATAGGATTTTTTTCGAGTTAAACTCCTAGCATAATGGATCAGGCCCTTCTATTTTTGTTAAATTGTATATTGGTCACCAAGTAAATTTGATACTGAGAGTGGCTGTTTTAAATTCATCATATAAATGTTCTGAAATACAATAAATATATCTATATTTAAAACTTCTGTTATTTGCTTGACAGACTTGAATCAAAGGAGCCTTTCCTGTCTGTTGGGTAAGTAGAAATATGTATATTTCCATGGATATTCATATATTGAACTACCATACAATATAATTTATGAGATTACATTGAGCATAAACATCCTGTTTCAACATTTTGGTTATTTATTATAACTAAGCTTAGAAAAAGTAGTTATTAGTTAATAAAGTCAGCAGTTGTGGATATCTCCCTTTTTAAAAAATACTAAGCAGTATGTTTTGCCTCTATTGACTAACCAAAATTTATACTAAAAGACATGTTAAAAGACATAGGAGTTAAATGTTGCATTGAAAGGCAGCTGTTTTTTTTTTTTTTTTCACTGATCTTTCAGTCAGAAACCATTTCAAATATAGTCTATACCACTTGTCTAAGCCCCTGAACAAATAATTGATAGTTTCTTTTAAAATAAAAATTTTATGATACTTCAATAACATAAATAAAATCAAATTCATAAAATAGAAAAATATAACATTTTTAGCTTAATTTTAGATGACTACACTGACTTGTGTATTACAGCTATTGTCTTTATAGTCTCATTGCCACTTAAAGTTATATGATCTCTATATTACAATGATTAACTTATCTTTCTAAAAACTTATTTTTAAATGTGACATATACTGAAAAAAAAAGTGCCATTCTTTTATAAAATGTAGACCATTATATATATTAAGGTAAGTGTCTGTATTTTACTTCTGAGTCTGAGGTTCACTTTTCATGACCTATTTTCCTTTTAGCTTTTTTCTTTAAAACTTTCCTAAGTTTCCTAACATTCTCATTCTCTGTTTTCCTTCAGAACTGTATATTCTTTATGTCTCTTTATTTTCATTTTCTTTGTTCACAACACCATGCTTCAAGCTACCAAGAAGGTACCAATAAACTGCAGACAAAAGATCCAATGCAAAATAGCCATTTAAGAGTTAATTCTACCATGTAATTACCAGTAGCTTCCAAATTTTTGTATTAACGGAAGATCAAAAAACTTCTTCAAGTTCTGAAGTGCAAATTAAAGTTATCAAACAAAGGAAGCGTGTCAGTTATGAACAGAGAAACTCAACGAATCAGCGTAAGCAGGAGTGAAATATGTCTCAGTTTCTATAGCATAAAGTAACTTTGGTTTGTTTGAGTACATTTTTAATTAATTGCTTGCCATTTCTACTTTCTACCAACTCAAAATTATTGAAAAATAAGTTAAATGTTGGTCAAACTGGGGAGTTGTATGCCTTGGTTTGCATGCTTTGAAATGTCCAAATTCATTCTACGGCCTAGACAGGTACACTCTTCGCTGGATAAGAAACTGGCTGGACGGCCGAGCCCAAAGAGTTGTAGTCAATGGAGGTAAATCCAGTTGGCGGCCGGTCACGAGTGGTGTTCCCCAGGGCTCAGTTTTGGGGCCAGTGTTGTTCAATATCTTTATNAGAGGAAATGGCCTCAAGTTGCGCCAAGGGAGGTTTAGATTGGACGTTAGGAAAAAATTCTTTACTGAAAGAGTGGTCAGGCCTTGGAACAGGCTGCCCAGGGAAGTGGTGGAATCACCATCCCTGGAGGTATTTAAAAGACGTGTAGATGAGGTGCTTAGGGACATGGTTTAGTGGGAGTGGGGGTGTTGGGTTGACGGTTGGACTCGATGACCTTAGAGGTATTTTCCAAACTTTATGATTCTATGATTCTATGATTATCCAATACAGTCACTTCTGTTATTACCTTTCATTACTCCACTTTGTAACTTGTCCTACTGAATTGTTTTTTTGAGGGTCTATTCTCATAATCAAGTGATTACCTCAAAATCTCAACATTAACATTAAAAAAGAAGTTGCATGCCATTGTGGCTGAGGAGCAAACTTGAAAGTATAAAAATCCAGGAAGCAAATAAAAGACAATGGTAGGAATTATATAAATAGTAACTGCCACAAAATAATAAATACTATTTTTGTAGTTCTTGTCATGATTTTAAGAACTGTGCTGGCAATTTTAGGATATTTGGGGATGTCTACCTAGGAGGAAGTGTTATGTTTATGTTTTGGGTTTGGGTTTGTTTCCAGATAAGTGGATTGGTGGCCACTGTGTAAATCCACATTACCTCCATATAGCCATTGTATATGACTTTGTCGCTAAACTGGATTCCTCTTGGGAAGTCTAATCTAAGCAAATACACTTAGCCTCTTGCCAGAACTTCCCAGCAGTTTGCCTGTAATATGCTTGAATTATTTCTTGCAAGTTCGTAATGATAAGGATAGAAAATATTGAAATTAGTCCCTGCCTCTGTACTACTTTTGCCTTTTACTGCTGTATTTCCTCCACCCCAAAGGAGGGCTTCAGACAGAGGTTAGAGCTCCGTAAGGGGCCCAAGCCAACATCCACCCCCTTGGTACTAAGTTAGAGAGATGCTCCTCCTAGTCCCACAGTAATTGGGGGGGTTCATTTGTTCAGAGGTTGAGCTCTTGTGCCAAGATCTGTATCTAAGGTTTTAACCCAGAGTGACAGTTGCAACTACAAGGCTTTTAAAATACATTAAATGTTTCCAGAAGAAATGCTAACTCAGCCTCAACTAGACTAAGTCATGGGCGCCCTTAATGCTTGTTGCAGCCAGAGTTGGTCAAAACACCAATCTAAATTACTGTAGGTTGCCTACAGATGACTTGGTCCTGCACACCAGCCTTCCATTCCCCCACCTTCTGCAACAGAGATTTGTTTCCACGTTTTCATTATACTGCCTGTAGGGGCTAATTATGTTTTTTTCATTTTGCCCTACCTAAGCTGACGACTTCTTGGTGCTTTTCCATTGTTAATTCTTTTGGTGGCAGAAAGGAACATGAAGTGTGGCAGCCTAAGAACTTGAGACTGCCACAGTATGTTGAGCTCTGCATGTATGTGCAGGGCTGCAGCCTTCCCGTGAGAGATCCCACAAAGGAAAAGTGGTTCTTAAAATGGTGCATTGTTTCCCCTCTCTCAGAAAGCAGCCAGCTACAGGGAGAAGCAAACCCCACCTCTTGCTGTTGTAGTTTATGTTTCGAATGCAGGGAGAGAACAGGTCTTGTACTCCCTTGGTAAAGGAAATTCCATTTATCCTTCTTTCTATGCAAAGTGCATAGCAAAGAAGAAAAATCCATGCTCCTTTTTAGTCCCTGTGCAAGACAGGGGCATAATTTGGCGCTGAAGTAACAGTAACCTCTTTAATGCAAGTCTCTAATGGTAGCAAGCAGGAGCAAAAATTCACTGAGTATGTGATCTATTCAGATAAGAGTATCTGAATTCAATGTTATGATTTTGGGGCTAAAATACAAAGTTGAATTTGAGATACATGTTGTCTTCCTTTGTCTCTTAAAGGTGAAAATAAAATCCCTAGGGAAGGCTGAAACATCTCTTAACAGTGCTGAACACTGTTAACCTATAGGATGCTTCTCCCACAGGTGTTATTTCCACACTTCTGGGGTTTTGTGTCTGTATTCAACCTGAGCAAGAGAGACAGTTGTCTGGACTTTCTTTCCTCTTCATGTTATGTAGCATTCATGTTCACATAGGGTTAGAACAAAAAAGAAGTTATGCAAATAGCCAGAATGCCTGGAAGACTTTACCATCAGCAGCAACAGTTGTGGTAAAACTCCACCAAAACGAAGACTACTGGCAATTTATCAAATTAACTTCATGCAGGAGTCTTTGAAACATTCAGACCTAGAAAGACCAGGCAGGTCAAGCGGTACAAAAACCTGGGTACTGCAAAAAGGACAGCCTAAGAGCCAGCTCATATTAGTTCATCCCGCTTTGTGGCAAAGGATGTATAATATTTAAAAAAAAAAATTAAAATGCCAACAACTTTTATTTATCCACATTTGCTCTCCATGTTTGGCATTTGGTTCTTAATAATAATGATGCACAATTATCCTCTAAACAAAACTGTTATCATTCTCTCTAGATGATTAGATTGATAATCCAGTTACTAACCATCCACCCAGCTATTTCATAGCAGCTGATTAGGTTGGTAACTATCTGCATGTAGAAGTTTAGCCCTTGATAAATTCCAGATAACACTGCATGCAGATTTGTAATTGCTCATCAGTCGGAGACCTAAAATTCAAAACTCATTTTGTAAGACACAGCCATTGCAGCATCTTTTAAGACCTGTAATAGTATTATATGGCCAAGAGAGACCATAATTATTTTGCAACTGTCTCGCACAGTAGAAATTCTTTGAATTAATTCTTGTTTGTATCTAACTGTAATTGCATGTAACTTTCATAATAACATCCAGTCTTTACTTTAACACATGCAGAGGTAGAAAATCCAACACAACACTAATAAGTTTGTCAAACTTTTAAAGATATTTGTCTTCTTTGTTAGGTGTCCCATATTGTTGAATTCAGAGGACACAGGGAGAGAAAGTAAGAAAGAGAGTTGATTTTTTCTGAGGCTAGCAAGAACTTAGATTCATCTACTGCCAGCTGCAGAGAATGAGATTACTTCCAGATAAGCGGGCAATAGCTCTTCAGTGAGATGATCTTTGAAAATGCATGTGTTTTATACATCTGGTTGTCAGCTGAGATTCAATCTATTTCTCTTTTTTTGGGGTAGATGTTAAAAAAAATACAATACAAACTGCAGACTTTTTCACTCTTCTTTTCTTTTTTTCAAGATTCGTTGTTTGCTATAAACAGTATAAATTTAGGTGGAAAGCCCAGAGAGAGACATAAGTGAAATGAATGCATTGTATGCACTAATTGCTGCATTTTTTTTTACATTTTCAGTAAAAAGACTAGAGATCTGTACGAACTACTACTTTCCCTTACCGAGGTCCTGTTTCTACAAAGTACATGATAATAGAAATTACTGAAAAGCCATGTTTTTCCAAATCACACCTTCCAAATCACAGGTACTTACTTCTAGAAGAGATGGAGGAATTTTGGTGGGCTCAGTTTTAGGAAGTGCTTCCAAAATACAAAAAGTAAAATTCCTTAATTTTCTTCTGGCAGAATTGTTCTGAGAAACATCTAACAACTGGAATTTGTCACCACTTTTCATCTTCTTGCTCAGTAGTATTTTCTTTCCCATAAGGCCATTTTGCAGAAGATCTATAGGAAATCCTGCACTCAAACACCGGTTTGAGGGATCCCATTCTGAAGAAAAGAGAGAGTTAAAAAAAAAAGCCTAGTCCTTGCAGGCTCTGTTAGGATAATATTCCTTCCACTTCCAAAATATGTAGGTTCTTTCAATTCACAGTCAGTTTTTGTGTGGAGTTTTATTTTACAGACAATAGGTTATAAGGCACAAAACAAAATATAGCCACATGTCGTCTTCTGTACAACAAATACCATAACACTTGTCCCCCATCCTGATTATCAGATAGCACCAGCGGAAGGAGCAGACACTTTTCCTACTGTTCACATCCAGCTTTTGAAGATACATAACTAAGAAAATTATTTTCTTTCAGCAGAGGAAAAATATAAAAAGAAGGGGGGATACTGGATGCATTTTGCACTGTTAATATGAAACCAATAAAACTACCAACCTGAACATAATCTTGTAACTCTCATTCACATTCAGGCCCGGTATTCAGGAGCTGTGTTTTTGTGAAAAGCATGGGAGGACTGAACACACTTCACAATTATTTAAACTCAGTTTTTAGAGACAGGCAGTAATTCCTTATGCTTAAAACCACTCGGGCTCTGTGACTCAGGCATTTGCAGAGAATACCCTCTAAAAGAACCAATTCTTTGATTATGTGAGGTTTAGCCCAGAGGCCAGAAGCAGGAGTCAGGGAACTGCAAGAGCTCTGTGCATGGTGAAGCTGCCAGAGTAGTCCCCAGAGAGACAGGAGAGATTTGGGGGACGATAGCATATATGGAAAGCTGGGGATCTTCATATGGAAATGCTGGTTTCATTGGTTTATGGTTAATATGGTTTAATTTCAAGCAGTATTACTGATACATTTCTCTTCCAACAATTTACCAAAACACACAAGGATTAAGCTTTTCTATAATTACCTGCTTTCCATTATTATAAGACTCTGAAACAGTGGATGAATATCACTGTTTTATAAATTTATAAAAAGTTTTTTTGCTTGAAGAAGAAGAGATTACAAAGCCACAGTAATAATAATATTGGTCCATTGCTGTTACTGCATTTATCAGTGTCTTTGTGTCATTACTCAGTGTTTAAAGATTGCAGATTATGTATTTTTCTACTCATCTGCAATCTAAATAATTATTCCATGGTTCCTCTATTTTCCTGATCTTTTTCATTCTACACCACTTGCATTCACGCACACACAGAAAAATAAATATTGCAAAGAAAACAGACTAATACATTTGGCCAAAATAAAAAAGCATTTTCCTAATTCTGTTAACTTTTATTAGCAACAAAGTCAACAAATATGCACCTTAATAAATTCTTTTTCCCCTCTCTGACCTTAATAACATCAGTAACAATGTGCTTCGTAATTGAGAAAGGCAACAGAGCATGAGATCACTTTTTTCTCTTCTGGTTATTCTATTTGCCTTTCCCTTTTATTTACTCTCTGTTATTTCTGTCATCCAAGACTACCCTTTCATTAGTAATTCTAAAAACAATACATATGCAAGTCGTTTATGTTCTGGGTTAATGACGAACAATTCCTCAGTACCGAATATCTGTAGTCTCACATATGTACAAGACAGGAAGTTCTCTAGAGGAGGGAAAATGATCTGCAAGAGAATGTTTCAGAAGGAAAGTCAGGAGGCTGAAACATTCAGGGCGGGGGGGGGGAGCGGAAATGAAAGGAAATAAACAGTGATGCAGGACCATAAGAATAGAAAGGAAAGTCCAGGGAAAAGGACTACACAAAGAAGCAAAAAGGGAGGTATTTTCTTACAATGGAAAATGGAAGGAGGAAGGAAGGACAATATCTGTATGTAGCATCACTGTGGAACAACACTGTTTACTTCAAAGTCACTGCCCAAACAGTAGTCACTGATCCAGGAGTTATAGAAAACAGTGTTTGGAAAGGTCTGTGTTTGCAGAGTATTCCTATTGCCTATTTCTGAGGTATCAACATAGTATTTTGGCCCACCAGCCTCTATGGGCTTCTGTGAATATGCATAGCTTACTGTGGCAGGCTAACAGGCACGTGAAACAATTTTATAAATGAGACCTAGCTCCCTGCTCACAACACCTCTGAAAATTGAGACAGTTTTTCATCCTTTGTATAGCTATTGACATACAAAAGACTTACTTTATTTTCACGGGTTTCCATATCATTACAAAGAAGTTTTAATTCAATATCTTCCACTTGATAAATATATTGAAAGATATAATAATTTTGAAGTTTGATATTTTGAATTTCAAATTCCTTATAATGCTGTTCACATCAGTCAATCTGTATTTGCTCATTGCTTTTCTGCCTGTGTTGCTCTTACTACTTTTGTATGATAATAACAATTGAAACTTTTCTTAAGTTCTTAGCGTGTTAGGGCTTGTACAAATATTTGGAGAGGATCTGATGGCTGAACCCTCTGATTCCACCTTTGAAATTAACTTAATCTTTTTCACTAGCAAGTGAAATCTGAGATTGGTCCATCTGCCTAACATGCACATGCTGCTTGCACTTGTGCTAAAAGAGAAAGGTGGGACAGCAAAGAAAAATGTATGCTGAAAAGACCAAACCACAGAAAGACAGCCAGTACTGCTATGCTAGCTTTTACTAGAAAGCCTGCTTCACACCCTTCTGCAGTAATATAATTTGTAGCTCCTTGATAAAGAGATTTCTTCTTTGGAGATTGACCACCTATGATCACAATAGCAATCAGCAACTGGCCTTGCTTCAAAAGGTATTGATCCACACCCATCTCTATATACATTGGCTTTCTAAAATGGTTGGGTGTTTTAAACTTTGACATTCTCATAAAAAACTCCAACAAGAGCACTGCCACAGATTCTAATTTAGGTTTTTTCTTTTCCTATCTTTCTGGTTTTTTAAAGCAAAGGGAACACATGAAAGAACAAGGCACTTGTAAAACAGTGCTAACCATGTTGGCCAATTGGCTAGGCTGAGTAAGGATGAAGAGAATTAGGAGGCAGAACAAAGAAGAACGTATTACCTAGATGTTTTTTTAATACATATTTTTTCTTTGCAATGTAAAATTATGAAATGTATGAAAAGGGGCATGTTTTCCCTTCTATTCATGTGTTCTTACCACAGTAAGTACCCCTTCTGAGTTTAAATGGGACTATCCTTTCTCTTCCCTGTCCTGGATTTTGTGTTGAGGGGTAAGGTACAACGCTAATGATGAAGTTTACTACCATGAATAGTGATGGGAAGAGGGAAGGATTTTGTCCTTGATTCTATACCATTTAAAACTTTGATAATTTCACTAAAGTGTTGTGTCCCACAGAGAGCTGCATCATCGGAGTTAAGATTGTGCAAGAAATGGAAGATTTCCAGAGAGGTTGTAGAGTCTCCATCTGCTGAGGTTTCCAAGTCTCAGCTAGGTAAAGCCACGGCTGACCTGGTCTAGTCCTGGGTCTAGCCCATTGGGTAGGAGGCTGAACCAGATACCTTCTAGAAGTGCTTTCCAGGTCTATGAATAGGCAGGGAAGCCACATTAGCTATTGGACACATGGCATGTACAGTGATATTTTCAGCCTCTAATTCCCCTCTGTGAAATCAGGACAATGGCCCGTCCCAGGGTGTGAAGTTTGTTAAGAGAGGAGGCAGTGCAGAAAGGCACATCAGAGAGAAGCATTGCTGACATAGAGCAAATTGGAGCTCCTACTTTTCTCTCATGTTTGTCAAAGGTTTTTCAAAAGATATTAAGCTTTAGGCTAGGAGGCATCATCTTTAGAGTTGCTCTGTCAATAGCCTTGTGTATGATACTAAGAAACAACTCACATCTTGCCTTATTAGATTGTTCAGTATTAGCATGCAGTAGTAATAAACCAAAATCAGGATATGTCCCGATACTAGGCAAGCTTTCAACTAGTAAAATGAATCATATCATAGGTTGTTTACTACAAATTTTGCTTAATCTGACATCTGACCTCATTTACCCACCACTTTTCAACTACATTGGTATAATGCCTTTACACACCTTAATTTTAAAGGAAGGAGGATGGTGTTTAGGGTATTTAGGGTCATATTCAACAAATATGTTGGCCCAAACTGATGTTGATTTCAAGAAGGAGGGTCTTGATTTTGGCCGTTTTGGTTTTGCTTTGGTTTGGGCCTTTTTGCCTTAGTTCCAATTATGAACTGAAGTTCAAAAGCAGTTATCCATTGACTCTGGGGATTTTTTTTTTTATCTCAGAGTCAAGCTGGGTTCTTATAATTCTTATCATTCTGCAGGCCAAAGGGCAGCTTTGTCAACATCAGCCATACACACTCCCATGGGGGTGTATGCACAGGTGTAGCAGGTTGTGAGAATTTTGCTGATGATGTACACAAAAATAAATAGAAATTAGGTCACATTCTGTTGTTCCACTAGTGTGCTAAGAGTTTTATTGTTAACAGTTTAACTACTGTGCTTCAGTTACTTACTGAAGTCTTCAGCTTTGGTTCTGAATTCATGTAAGAATCAGTTTTGTTCAATAAAAAGGATTCCTTCATAACCACATATTCGAGTAGGATTAAAAGTTGGAGGATGTGCCTTAAACGTGAAGTAGAAATATCAGAGTGGACCTGTCATGCATAACCAGCAACTGACAGTTTATATTGCTATGGTAGTGAGTCTATAGCTAATGCTAAAGCATTTGTTTAATTTAAAAAGTATAAACTCATTTGAAACAAATATAGAGTTACTAATTTTTTTTTCCTTTTCAATGTTTCTAATGCTTTATACAAAAACAACCTTTCTGAACTCTCTTACGCTTGGGTCCTGTAGCACTTACTCTCAGGGATAAGGATGGGAAGCTGAATCAGCTATTACCCCATAGCTACTTTTGTCAAACATTTTCATAACCACCCAGATAGCCACCAGAAAGTACTTGTATGTCCTAATTTCTAAGCAAATTAGGAATTTTATCAAAAGCAATTATTTGCCAAAAAGTATCTACTAGGTATGGCCTTTTTTATTCTCTTGCTATCTAAATCAAGGGACAGAAACTACAGGTAGGTTTCCAGGCACACCATGAACAACAAATAGTCAAAATGAAAAATTACCAACTTTCGGACTGCATTTTTCCTATGAACTATTTGTTAGCTACCTGAAAATAGTGAACACCTTCACAGAAATTAGGATCAATACATAAAGGAAGAAAACTGAAACATTTCTCAAGTAATGTAATTCATCCTGCAGATCTATCCTTTTTTGCTGTACAAGAGGATATGGGATAGAAATGGAAGCTACATCTTCTGAGACAGTGAAGTTAGTGAAGCAAAACTGAAGGTCATTATTGTGGCTTATATAGCAGTATTATGCCAAAGTGTTCACATTTCTTTAGTAGAGATGGAGGAACCTGAGAGGTATCGAATAAGGCTTTGTTTCCTTGCAAAACTAATCTTTTTATTCACATACACACATACATACATATTAATCATAATTACACTTTAAATCTGGAATCAAGTAAGATTTGGTTTCAAGCAGACGTTGTCTAGGTGTCAGTAGTTAGGTGTATTTCATGTTCTGGCTGATACTTTATAGGCTATAAAACTGTCTTGCTGTGTAGAGCATTCATAGAAAAATAACATTCCAGCCATGTAAGTCATATAAGGGTGAGTAATGGTAATGTGGTTTTGCTGGGAGAAGGAAAAATTGGGAGGGGAGTTCAGCAAGAAGGTAAGGGAGAGGGAAGGAGGAGAGAGAGAGAGAGAAGACTGTAACAGCTTTTATTCCTTCAGAAAGTCTTGTGGTTTGGGAAGAGATGCTGGAGGCAATTCTCAGCACTAAATTGTTATGGTAGCTTAATTCAATAAACTACATAAAACCAAATTTAGTCTAAGATGTGTCTGTATTGTTAACTTCTAATGTGCATTTCCCACAGTGATAAAACACTTGAAATGAAACTTTCTATAAATATTTACTAGCCCTGATGCATGCTGGTGCAAGTGAAGCCCTAATCTGACAGGGACTGTGACCACATGATATAGGGACACATGCTACAGAAAATGGCAATAATGGAAGCATAAAGCTCCCCGAGCCCTCTTTTGTACAGTGATTTTCTTAATATCTAAAATGTTATGAAATTAATCTGTATGGAAGAGAAAAGATGGATATACAGATCATTGTCTAAGAACCATGATGATTACTATATCTTAGTTAAGAGTGATGAGTGTCTTTCTAAATGAGACTCTGAATGCATTAATATTTAATTTTTATATACATAGAATCATTTTGCTAGGGTTGATAAGACTAAAGAAACATGTGTCAATATCCTCCCCAAGCAGGATAAAAAATATTCTCAATTCTAGTGTTATAGCCATTGAATGTGATCTCTTATGTACAAACATTAGTATTATGTTCTTAACAGACAATAACAATAAACAAATGAAACGTGTCCACCTGCTGTAAGCAAGTTGTCAAAATGTGAATCTCTGCAACTGTTTCCTTGGAACTTAATACAGTGATATGAAGGAGTCTCCAGAAATCCTGTAACATCCAGGGAGTGCAAGGGAGAAGATGAGGAGAAGATCACATAAAATACATACTGAACTCCCTAAATTTATTGTGGGTTTTGTTTTTTTTTTTTTAAATATAACAGTCAGACTATGGACCATTAAGTTAACATCAGTTATGCTACTAAAATGTTTGACAGAGATTACAACATGTGATTTACAAAATGTGACTACTGTATTTTCAGGAGCTTAGGTTTTGGAAAAACAGGTTAAACCTAAAGTCAAAAATGTACCTGATCAAACTCTACATAGGATGCTCATCAAAAAATCTTGAATGAGAAAGAGAGGCAATGTGTAATACCCCGTATTGTCAGGTACCCTCACAGTGAACCAGGGAGTGGAGTAAGAAACTTTCGGAGTGGAGGCAACCAGAAAGAAATGTACCAGGCAGAATAAAGCAGGAGAATACCCAGACAACACTGTCTCCCCTACATGCCCAGGAAGGCAGGAGCACAACTGTATAAGGAAACTTGAGAAAGATCCCTCCCTAAGCACAAAAAACATTCCTCAGAAAAGACAGGCACAGAACCTCAATTCTTGCCTGGTGCAAATAGGAAAATGTGTCTAAGCTCCCTCCAAGGCAAGCCATGCCTAAGGCAAGTTGTATCGGCCAAGGGGCCAGCATTGCAAGTTGGCTGAGACACTAAAGCAGGCAAAAAAAAAACGTATGGGGTTCTCCAAGGGGAAGAAGGTCCTTTGGTAAGTGTCAAATAACACTTCTTTGCAAATTAGAAAAGATATGTAGAAAGTTTTCAGCTAGATCATTCATACTCTCATCATATCTGCCTGACAAGAAATCAGTATCTCTACCATATATCCAAAACTGTATAGGAAGGTGGCAATACCGATACCATGACAAGTCACCAGGCTGTTTTGCCATATACTACACCCAGATGAGTCAACTGGGACAAAAATCCCCTTTTCCATATAAGAATTAATATAATGGAAAAAAACAGACATACGTTTAAGATAAATAATTATATCTGGTCCCTTGATTTCAACAACTTTATTCTGGGTTTACCATGAGGGAATTCAGAGTTTTGAATTCCCTTCTGTAAATCAAAAGCTCTTTCCACTGCTATTTTAGGAATCCCTTTGTTTTGTGACTTTTTTATTCCCTTGCAGAAAAGACATCTTGTTTTCTTCACTGTGTATACAGAAAGTGAACAGACACATGCCCTTCCAGAGCACCGAAGTATTAGGAGGCACAGATTTTTCAGAAACCAAAGAAAGTGTAGTCAGCATAGTTAGCACTGGTCTAGAGGATACACAACTGGCTATGTGATGCACAACTGCCCTTTCCACTCATCTCTGACAAAACTGGAATTGAGTCTAGTCCTGTGCTTAGTTATAGAAGAATCTCCTTTGTATCAGATGGACTTCCCATATCCATTTACCATGGAAATTATTGCATGGTAGGTCAGGAATACAAGAATGCTTTCTTAGTTTCACAGTATCTGGTATTTCCATTTATATTGTAACTTCACTTGCAAAGTGCACTCTTGGAAAATCAAGCTGTATGTCTCATCTTCACAAGCTGTACTCAGGACACTGACAGTTATGGTCTCTTCCCTGTCTCCATTTTGCTGGTTTAAACCTTGAGTTGCTCAATCCAAAATAATTAAATTACATCAGTAAACTTAGTGTAAATGAGAACAGAATTAAATTTAATTTAAGCCTTCTGACAGCTTGAAAAAGGGAGAGGAAAGCATGTGTTGTAATTTTCTAGAATTTTTTTTTTTCTTTACATAAACTCTGACACTGTCACATTGTAATTGATTAATCTTTTCTGCACTGTGCTTTTCCGTTTCATTCAGTGCTTCTAAGATGGCTTCTCTGAAGAGTACATAAAGTTTTCAGAGATCTGTTTTTGTAATCTTAAGTGGTTAGTCTTTCAGCTCCAGTGCTACCACTGTGATTTTAATTTATCAATCTGCTGTTCAGCAAAATGCTGTAGAAACACTTTAAAGTCTAAACCCATCACTTATTCCTACACCTGTCAATGACAGTCTTCTGTACTTGTCAAACCAAGTTAAATGACACTCCTGCAATGTATACAATATTACTAATAAATTGGATAATCAATCACATGTGTATGGTTTGACAGTGGTATCTTGAATACACTGAATTTAAAACACATTTTTAAGAGGCAGGACCCATTACTCTTATACTAAGAAAAAAAAACAAACGTACGGACATCAAGAATTTTTCAGTCACTCTATACGATTAAAGGACACCTTGGGAAATGGTTAGGCCACTGGTTAGGACACTGGAAAGCTTTTTCATTACCTTACTATAAAATGTTCCCATGGGAAACATAAGCAATTGGAGATTACTTTAAATGATAGAAAAATAGTTTAACAGCAGGAGGAGAAAGGTCAGGGAGACATTAAGTAGATTTACTCAGGTTTCTTTACATACCAAAGTTACTATTTTTTTTTCTAAAAACATCAGGCTAACAGTGTTAAGCATATACCGTTCCTGCAGCCACAGTAAATAGTTTTTATTAGGAGTAATTCTAACACTTGCCACTTAGCTATACAGAAAATTACTGGTGCTAAATTTTGCCTGGAAATCCCTGCATGACGTCTGCCCATCTGGCTGCCATAAACAGCTTCCAGACCAGCTGATCCCCAGAGTCTGAATATTGATCTTGATATCTTTGCTATCCTGTGCTTCACAAGCTTTGCCTAATCTAAGTAACTTAATTACCTGAATGTGTATATACAACTTTGAATATTTGCGCAAATTTTGCCTAAAATTCATATTGGAGAGTAAGTTCAAGAGTTTTCCCAAAATACATTTCATTGGGAAAATAGTTTTGGGGAGAGAGGATGAGAATAAAGAAGGGATGTATATGAAGACAGAAAAAAATACAGCCTAATCATATTGGAAATAAATTCTGCCTAGTGCCTGCAGAAAGATACTTTTATGGAAAATGGAGTACTGTGTGTCAGCTATTTTATGTACACATGTCTTGCTTGGACAAAATGTATCTCTTCAGATTAGATTTGCCAAAAACTTTTCCGTTTTGCAGAAGAAAAATCTCTATTTGCAGTACTACATTCCTTGCTGTACTTTTTAAAACTTGACTCCATACTTCTCACCCACCTCAGAAAACAAAAAAAATCTATCTTGCACTTATTAATTGAATGAACGTGTAGGATTACAATAAAACTTCTATTAACTTATGGTTACAGAACTACTATGAAAATTGTAATTAAAATATACAAATAGTAGGTTGTGTTCAATCATTTGGCATTTTGGGACAATCTGTTAGGGATTTTGGTGGTTATTTTTTGGTTTTTACTATACCTATTTGCCCTCATAACTGCCTCACAGAAATGAATGTAAAATACTTTTCTGTAATTACTTTTCCTCTTCTGGCTCCCTTTTTTTTTGCTGTAAACCTCCAGGAATATATTAGTTGAAGGAATAACTGACAAAATTTGTCTTCTGACAGTAAGTATGTCAGCAAAAATCAGGCTCTGGAGACTATTCTCTTTCTCTGCAGAATATACAGCCTGAACTGCAAAACAGAAATGTCCTTCCACTTCCTATCAGCATCCTTAGCCTTAACTAAAATCAAATGATCGCTAAAATAAAAGTGGGACTCAGCCCACCAATTTAATTCATGTCTTTGGGGAATGTAGGTAACCATCCACTGAAAAGTGGCCTGAAATCTCCACCTTTTTTTTCAATAGCTCATGAAAGTCATTGCCATTTGATTGATTTTCTAACAGGGAAAGTTTTCATCTCCAGGTGCTTATTCTCTAAACCATCTAGTTACTCTCACCCACTCCCTTTTTTAACATCGCATCAGTTTAGACTGATTCTCTTTTGCACTCAACAGGAACAATTTCTAGTACTTTTTTTGCATGACAAGAGAAATGATTTTACAAGTGACTGGAATACTAGTTTCAACCATTACATTGATATATGCCTCCTAAAAAGAGTTTGATTGAAGGTATATTGCTTTTGTATTTAATATTTTTATCCAGCTCTGACAACAGAGAAGCAATTGACAGTATAAATGGTGATAGTGCTGTGAATTGAATTAAGATACATTATGCTTGGTTTGTCAACATTTATGATTTACAAATACATCTCTGTACCTGTGGAAAGAAAAAGAGATACTAGCTAAGGGTGACTCACATGTAAGACAGAAAATCTTGTTGCCATGAAAATAACAAAAGCTATTTCTGTTTTGTTCTGCGTTAACTATTCTAAAGTCAGAATAACTCCACTGAAGTCAGTTACACTCACTAGTGTTTGGAGCTAAGTAAATTAAAATAGGACGTGATTGTTAGTTTCTAAAAATCTTTGGTGGGTGTACTGGTTCCAGCTGGGATAGAGTTAATTTTCTTCCTAGTAGCTGGTATAGTGCTGTGTTTTGGATTTAGTGTGAGAGGAATGTTGATAACACACTGATGTTTTAGTGGTTGCTAAGTAGTGTTTACACTAAGTCAAGGACTTCTCAGCTTCCCATGCTCTGCCAGGTGCACAAGAAGCTGGGAGGGAGCATAGTCAGGACAGCTAACCCAAACTGGCCAACGGGATATTCCATAGCATATGACATCATGCTCAGTACATAAACTAGGAGGTGTGGTCCAGGAAGAGGTGATCGCTACTTGGGAACTGGCTGGGCATCAGTCTGCAGGTGGTGAGCAATTGCATTGTGCATCACTCATTTTGTATATTCTATCATCATTGTTATTATTATTATTTCTCTTTCTTTTCTGTTCTATTAAACTGTCTTTATCTCAATCCGTGAATTTTTTTTTCCAATTCTCTCCCTCATCACACTGCGGTGGGGAGTGAGCGAGCAGCTGTGTGGTGTTTGGCTGCCTGCCGGGTTAAACCACAACAGTGGGCATAGAACACAGAACACAAGAAAGATTATGCTGTAATAATATATTTTCAATATACAATATCATCAGATAAATAAAGACATAACGTCATCCATACATTTATTTCAAAGATGCAGAAGAATAATTTTGCATTTTCCTGATTGGCACATGTGCAGGTGCTGATGTGCATAGGAAATTTGAATATGTACAGCATTATAACTCTGAAAATCTGGTCTTTAGGGAATCCTTTATTCTTCAGGCATACACAATTTAAAGCAGGCTTAGTGTTAAGTGAAGTGAAACTAAAAGAGACAGCTCATACAAGACTGACTTGGTGATACCAGGTCAGAAAAAGGAACCATGACTTTTGCTTAACAGAAACACACTTTATTGATGAGTTTTCTTTGCCTCAGTGTGAGCATTACAGTGTTTTTTACCGTCTTTCATTTTAATAGCAGCACCATGCACACAGTTCTGTTGTTAATACTGCAGAGATGGCATATGTTTGTGGGTAAGTAATCTGCCTGTTTACAATGCCATTAGGAAACCGCTGACTCCACCAGTTCACAGGCTCGTTTAAACCCTTCTCTGCTTCCGACTTGCTGAGTATTTGGTATTCAACACCGTGCGAGCGATTTCTGCAGCCTCCCTAACGCAGGTTGGTGGGTTGCTAAGGAATATATCTCAAGAGGTTAAGAGCCCTGCAGTCACCTTGATCTCAGTGCCAGTGATTATCTGTGTAATTTTCTGCTTCATGTTTTATACTGCAGCACTGACCAAAGCTTATGTCTCTCCCTTGGCATGCATAAGTGTGAACAATTATGGCTGTAGATAGAGAGATGTACTGGTTGCTTTCACAGTATAATCTCTTTAACATATTATTACAAATGAAACATAATCATTCAACTTAAAAAAAAAGAAAAAGGAATGAAAAAAAAAAAAGCCAAGTGAGATCGGTTGGAGAAACAGAAGAGAGTTTTTTTGTCTTAGGTCATCCATTTGGGGTTCTTTTCATTGTCTTTGGTTCATAACCTTTTCAATACACATGCAGAACAATTGCTTCACAGCCAAGAGGACTAGGAACCACCTTTATAAAACCCCAGACCTCTAAGGGTCTCACATGATGTCTTGTGTCGTGGGCTGTTAACTCAGCAGTCACAGTGAAGGACACTTAACCCCAGGAGCTACAGCATGTTGCCGCTGTGTTGCCTGTGCTGCCACAGCTGCAGGTAGAATTTCAGGGAGGGAGACAGAGACCCAGATCATGGATATAGAGAAGGATCCACATCAAAATTTCCCAAAGCTTTAAAACCACCCTCCTTTACCTGTCTTATTCTATAAGGGTCAACACCTACAGATAAGATCCTACAATGCCATTCCCCTTCTGTTATTTTAATAGATAGCATGGAAGGATAAACATCTTTTCTCTATGACCAACACTTGAATTCAGTCAGCTTTCTTCAAGACTAAGTAATGGGAAAGGGAAAAAAGAACTGAGTCCCTTGCTATGTTGAAAGCTCATACCAGCCCATCCACCTCTATTACCTCTGGGTGCTACTCCTACCTTGAGGGTGAAGTATCTGTTTAAGGCTTTAAACTAGGTTTGAAGGGGGAAAGGGATAAAACCAGGCTCACTAGAGAAGAGCCTAGGGGCGGCAAGCTAACGTCCGGGGAGAAATCGGTAGCCCAGCTCAAGTGCTTCTACACCAATGCACGCAGCATGGGCGGCAAACAGCAGGAGCTAGAAGCCATTGTGCAGCGGGATAGCTATGACTTAGTTGCCATCACGGAAACATGGAGGGATGACTCTCTGGAGTGTTGCAATGGATGGCTATAAGCTCTTCAGAAGGGACAGGTGAGGAAGGAGAGGCAGTGAGGTAGCCCTGTGTATTAGGGAGTACTTTGACTGTCTGGAGCTCAATGATAGTGATGATGAGGTCGAGTGCTTGTGGATAAGGATGAGGGGGAAGGCCAATAAGGCAGATATCCTGCTGGGATTCTGTTATAGACCACCCAACCAGGATGAGGGGACAGATGAAATATTGTACCAGAGGCTGGCAGAGGTTTCACAGTCCCTAGCTCTTGTCCTTGTGCGGGACTTCAACCTTCCAGACGTCTGCTGGAAGTACCACATGGCAGAGAGGAAACAGCTGAGGAGGTTCCTGGAGTGCATGGAAGATAACTTCCTGATGCAGCCAGTAAGTGAGTTTACCAGGGGACGTGCCTCGCTTG
>VZTQ01007115.1:288900-329171 GCA_013400755.1 Pelecanoides urinatrix | reverse complement strand
CCCCTCCCCGGCCCAGGCCGCCCCCCGCTCCCCCTGGGCGGGAAGTGGCGTGTTGGGGAGGAACAATAACAGTTAATCACATCTAATGGGGTGAAACGGGGAAGCTCCATCCCCGGGAGCCGGGCCGGGGGAAGGGAGGAGGGTGGGTGCTGCGGGGGGGAGGCAGGAAAGCAGCAAACTTCACGGCATCACCAGCGAAATGGCCTTTTATTTTTTCTTTTCCCCCTTCTAAAGCTGAACCCAGGAGAAAACAATAACCAAACCTTCTGCGAGTAGTTTAGGGGAGGGGAAAATTACCTTTAGGAGTCCTGAGAAGCGACCGGAGCGAGGAGCAAGCTCTCTTGTCTTTAATAACCCAGCAGCAGCAGGAGCACGAGTGGACGGGCACCTTCCCACGCCGGTTACAACAAACATAGAGCCTGTACCTGTTAGCAAGAGGGATTTGGGATGTAAACAGTGGGCGATGCTTTGTTTCTTAACCATAAATTTCTTTTTTGGTAAATCTTTGCAAGCTGCAGCACAGCGCAGACACGACGGTGTTGGGGGTGACCGGCCTGCGCTTGCCCCTGCGCTGGGGCAGCAAAGCCCGGCTGCCTCCGCAGCGGGACGACAACCTGCAACTGTTTCAGGAAGGATTACAACAGAAGGAGAAGGAAATATTGCCCCAAAAATCACATTTCTCAGTCAACTCCAGAAACAAAATAAATGTACACCAAGTAGCGTGGGTACCAAACCAGGAGTAAATGGTCGCGGTTTGTAAACAGCCCCAATTAAGGACACGGAGGAAAAGCTTCATGTTAAAACATCCTACGTGGTCACACTGGCTCTTAACATGCAGGGTCCTGAGAAGTAAAGCTCTTACAGCCAGCGTTGGTTTGGAGGAAGGACAGAAGGCGTTTCGCTGAAATGAGCCTGGTTTAGAGCCCTTTGGCTGTTCTGTAAATACAACTAGAGCGAGGGCTGGGTTATGTGTTATTTTAAAATAAATTCTGTCAAGAGACAAAAGAGATGCAATGAAAGACAAAATCAAGTATGTTTATAAACAGAAGTACTTCAAAGACTACTTGAAAGCTGGAAAAAATAGGGAAGGAGAATTTCCTTTAAAGAAAAGAAAATCTCTGCTGGTTATTGCCCATATATTTCAGTATTCCTGTGAGCAAAAGGAAACTCTTTTGTGCCACCTAATGTTAAGTACAGATCACTGTTGTCTTCTTCGCTGCCCATCATACATCGTGTGTGTGGGGAGGCCTCGGGGTGCTGAGCGCATCCGGGGGGGGAGCGGGACTGCTGGGGATGCTCAGCACCCAAAAGTCCCACCAAACCAAGGGCGGGAAAAGAAACTTCAGCTTCACAGTCATGGATCAGGTTATCTTCCGAATTTAGGAAATTATTAAAAAAAGAACTCAGGAGGGGGCGGAAAGAAGCACGGGGTATAATCATAAGAACGAGAGACTCCAAATTTGGTCTTTGTTATAATAAAGTAAATCCAGAAGGAGCATATCCAGGCTTTATATAAGCTGCCCACCATCAAGCATCTGTCTCAGCAGCCCCTGCAAACCTCTGGGCTTACAGCAGCTTCTCCCTCAGCTCCCCTTCGAGGACCGACGTGGCCTTGCCTTTGCATCCTTTGCACACACGTGTCTCCCAGTACGAAGAATTTATGGTGCGTACTTAGCAGCCATTCACACTAATGGAAGATACTAATTTGGTACTGAAATATCTCACGCAGTCCTTTAAAAAAGAAAGGGTTGAAAGAAAGCATTTCTCCGATAACAATGAATTACACCGCTTTTGTGATTTTAATGGAGAGTGTTAAACAACTTCAACAATTTTTGAGGCCGAATCTCCTTTGCTTTTTATGTTACATGAAACCAGAGGCTTCCTTCAGATTTAAATTTCAAATATTCTCAAGCTGTGCTCTCCTCCCCTCTAGAGAGAGCCAGCACCATAGGAGGGGGTTCACCTGAAAGCAAAAATTACTACAAGTAAGCAGAGTTGCTATCTCACTTCATCGTGGTCTTTATAGATCATTCAGAACATGGACCGGTCAATCCTAGACTACATTTTGTACCTAGACTACATTTGACCAAGATGTTTTAATATCCCTCAAAATTAGGTATTTTGAGTTTTTCTTTCTTTGTTTTTATGTAGCAACTCCATAGGATCAGGCAGAGCAGACTAGAGCACCTGGTGCTGTTGGGCCTGCATCCACTCCCCAAAATCGCCACTGATTTTTAGGGCAGATCCACACGTAGTCGGAGGCACGTTTAAAACATAAGTCCTTCCGCCAGGAGCCGGGGAGCATGCGGAGCTGGGGGGGATGCCCTTCAGCCAAGGGTCCGGTCCCAAAACCCAGACACAATTCATCATTTTACTCACCAGAGCAGTTTCTATTTAACTCAGCGAGCTCCTCCATGCAAATGAAATTGTTTGTTTGTCCCCCTGCACCACCTCATTCAAGGCTCCAGCCTAGAAGAAATGCACGTACCAGATTTTAGGCAGGTGACCAGTCCCGCTGAGTACCCCCAAAAACACTCACAGGGATCAGGGCCTACGTTTGCACTGGCTTTCCCCTTTTTCTAGCGTCCTGTAGCCAATAGACTGGAAAGACTCCACAGCAATTACATATTTGGGATACGTGATAGCTGCAGTTAAGATCTTGACAACTGATTGCAGAGTAAAATTTACTTCAAATGAGCAAGACCATTTTTAAACCACAGTCTTTCAGCTGCTTTCCATTATATATATTCTGAAGAATCAAAAGCAATTAGAGTGTACAAAGTCTAAATGGTAAATAATTTCCAAATCAAAACCTTTATTAAAGCAAAAGCATCTCTTTTTGTTAACACTCTAAGATATGAAAAGGGCCAAACTAAACAACTTTTGTTTTAATGTAACAAAAAGAAAGCCAGACTTCTATGCTGAGGACCAGTATGTGAAATCTCGCCCCAAATGGATTTTTGGTTGAGTTTTTAAGATTCAGGAAAGCAAGGTAAGCAAGAGGATTTAAAGCTACCGTTTTACGTGGTGGTGATGTGAGCGGTGCCATGGTTTACGCACGCTCGTGAAGGGATTTGTACGTGGATCTGTGGCTTGCTGATTCACAGCCGTGCTACGCTGGCTTGTAAATATTTGTAGAAACACGTCCTTAATTAAAATGGTAAACCAGTATTAAATCTTGGAAGGGGATAGAAAGAGGAGGGCGAGGAAGAGCTGTCATTGGTAAGAGCCTGGCAACGCGAAGGTAAAAAGCTAATGGTAAATATCCCTTCTGCCGGCTCTGGTTTTGCGGTGCTGTTGGTCGCTGGGTCCTGGCCCCGCAGCCCCGTGCGGCTCCTGAGCAACGTTCGTGGCACAGAGCAGCAGAAACCACCGAGGAGCCTGCGCTGCAAAAGTATTTTTTAAAATGCGGATATTTCAAGCAGTGACTGCGCGAAGCCGGGCAGCAGCCCTTCTCACCCCTGGTACTATTAAGGAACCGAAAATGCCACTCCATTATTCTGCCAATGGATTTTTATTTTTTAAATTATGCCAGTCCTTGACTTCTGCACCTCGAGTACAAATAATATTTACCCAACGTAGAAACGCCATTTCTGAACTGAAGTTGTTTTCCTTTTGGCCAAAGCATGGAGTTTTGTTTTGCATATTTATCTTCAGACTTTGGGAAGGCAAATATAATTAAAATAAAATAAAATAAAATAAAATAAAATAAAATAAAATAAAATAAAATAAAATAAAATAAAATAAAATAAGCTTACAGATCTTACTCACCAGAAAGTGGCTCGAGGGGAATGACAATGTCTGAACTCCTCCTGCCATGCCACTGGAGTGCGAGTGGAGGTAACACGAGCTACTCCCCGTTCAGGGCTTGTACTTCTGTCTAGATTATGGGATTAGTCTCCGTTACATCTATCTACAGCTAGGAACTTGTGATCCAGTTAAAGCAGTTTGAAAGGCGCCCAGCAGGTGCTGGGGGTCCGACTCCGCAGCACAAATTCTGTGCAGTTACTGGGGAAAAGCAGGGGCTGGCTTTGCACGGGGCTTTCCAAGGCTCCGTACTAGAGGGGGAAAAAGGAAAAAAAAATTTAAGTCCTGCCAGAAAACACTTGCCGGCAGGGAAAATTAGCCACAGACTTTTCTTTCTTTCTTTCTTTTCCTATATCCTGAAAATGGAGTTGCTAACGCATAAATACCAACACTGTCAGACAGGAGTTGTGACCCTGCGCTGCTCCTTGCTCCATAGACGCTGCATGGGCGCAGGGATCTCAGGCCTAAGAAATGCTAATTTAGTGCTGGAATTTTGAGTTTGCAGAAACTGTCCAGTAAATCTCACAGGGGATTACTAAATCTACAGGAAGATTACAGCTCTGCATATGTTTAGATTATTGATTTAAAACTTTATTACCTTTGATACAGCTTCTTGTCGAAGGAAACAATTCAGCAGTGGGAATTCTGTCCACATAAAGATTTGCAGGGTCGAATCCTTCTGTACAATCCTGCTTTCCGATAGAGCAGACAAATCTCTCTGTAGGTGATGCTACAGGAACCCAACTTGAGTGCAGGAACGACGCAGAACCTTATGAACATGAAATCCAGCCAAAACTTCTCATAACTGCAGCAGAGAGAGGCTGCAATACACCCAAATTTATGCAGCCGTGACAACTTTTTAATGGAAAAAGTAATAGTATAGGTTTTACTGCCGTGTATTCTTCATCCTATAGTAAAGCTGTAGTACAGCCTAAGAAAATCTGCCTTTGTAACAAGATCTATACAGAAATGAACACGCGGTGATGTGACTGGCAATGGTTTTCTCAGAAAAACATGCAGTTGCATAGTAAGATAGTTATAACAGGATTAGGTTTCGAGTACAAAGCTGAAGTTCAAAGATTTTTCAGGATGGCATATGAGAAAATTACAAACCGGGATTTTTGAGCTGTGCGTTCCCCGTGGTGGAGAACCTTTGTGACTGAGCATCACTTGGGCTTGTCCCAGCGGAGCCTGGGCAAGCGGTGGTCCCCGTTCTGCTGCAGCCGTCCCCAGGGGGGGTTCAGACAAGTACCACACGCCCTCAGGGCAGCTCCCAGCTCCTGCGACCGCCTGGCACCGGGGAGCTGGTCATTCGGGTCGCGTCACTCCAGACGCTGCGCAACCTGGTATTCGGTGTTGGCGCTCATCCCTCTGTGCAGGGACTTTTTCCTTCCTAGGAACCAGCGCTATCGAATTGCTCCAAACACCATTCCTTGGACAAAAGTAGCGTGTGGAGCAATTTAAACCCAATTCAGTAACAGTGAGCACCTGTTACAGTACCTTCATCCTAAATCCAGATTAAAAACTCAAGTCTGCATTGTCTGATATGTCTTACTGTGCTGCACACCAATTTCAGATCATCTCCAACTCCACCACATCTGAAGCATCAAACTCACCGTGAACGTTTCCTGCTCTATAATGTTCTTCATCCTTGACCATAAAATACTTTTTGCTGTTTCATACAAAACAAAGCACATCAAATGAAAGAATACTGAACAACTATTTTAGCAGGAAAGTCTTGAGGGTGGGGGGGTTCTAATCCCCTGCAGAAAATACATGCACAATTTGTTCTGAGTTGCTGCTACCTCTTGTGTATATCGAAGGTGGGACAAGCCGGGAGACGGGGCGAGAGGAGGGCAGACACCCAGCACGGCCATAGGAGAGTTAAAAGGGATGAGTTCAGTGGGTGCTCGTTTCCATCCCCATCACAACGACTGTCTTCAGAAGAGATTTATGCCATGCCATTTCTTCCTCCTGCCCCAACCTAAGCCACAAAAATGCGGTATCGGAATTGTAACGCCTCATATATTCTAAGGAAGATAATAGTAAACTGCGCTGGCTTTGACCTTTTTGGGATTTCTGCTGTTTGATTCACTCGCTGCGGCCATCCCTCGTGTTGGCAGCGGTAACCTGTGGGGATGCAGTGCGGCGGGGGCCAATCCAGCTACAGAATATTGAAAAGGTTAAAGTCTATGTTTATGAGTCTATTAAATGTTTATAGTCTTTCACAGGCTATGCCGGGCATTAAAATTATGATATCTCATTCTCATAACAAACACTGTAACGAGAACAGAAAATGGCAAAGTATGAATCTGTTCTGAAGGCAACGTTTGTAATGAGAGTACAAAAACACCACAATATTAATTCGCTCCTTTGAAATAGTCAAAAAGGAAGAGATGACGCCACAAACCAAAACCACACGTAGCGTGACTTAGCGACAGATCGCCCAACCAGATGGTACCAGCGACCCATTCCAGCCAGCTTCCCAGCTCCAACAGTGGATGCTGCCGTGGAAATTAGGAAACCTAAACAGAGACTAGATGTTTCCTTCAGTCCTCAGAGTTTTTAAGCCAAAGTGCAAAAACCACAACTTCTTGGAGCCTACTGGCACAGAGCTGTGTTGCTGGGGACCCCACTCCTGTTCCCACAAGCTCCTCGAAGCCTGCTCAGACCACCATAAACTCTCTGCTTTGCTTTTACACATAACAGTGGGTTTTATAGGCCAATTAAACACTGCGCATATTTTTCTTCTGTCTGTTCTAAATATATCGCATCTTAATTTCACTGCGTGTCGTAAGCCAGCTACAGTACATTAACGAGCACCCATGAATGTGGACAATTTACACCTTCTTCAGCCAGCCTCCAAACACACCCCACATCCCCCTGCTCTGGCTGCTTTATTAGTCCCCCAGGTAGATCCAATCCTATGAACACATAGGAAGACGCTACCGTGAGCAGAGTTTTGGTAACCCAAAAAGAAATGGGTGCACCAGGAACTTTGTTATTCCTGAGCAATTTTACATGAGAAGTGACCAAGCAAGACTTCTTCGTTCTCCAGTCCCACATCCTACAGTACAGGGCGATGCGATAGGCACCAGCTGTACCATCCCAGCAGCTTCGTCGCCAGCGATGTTCCTTGGGCACCACAAGGGAGAAATTGGAAGAGAAATCTGAAGACCGCTGCTGCTAGGGATGGGGAATTTCTCCCCGGCATGAGGGGCAATGCAGGAGAACGTAACAGAGAACCAAGTTTCTTTGAACTATGACGGATGGTGATATCAAATCATAAATAGACAGACAGGCACACGTAAACATGCAGAGGATCAAAGGAGCCAGCCTAAGTGCAGGCAGCGAGCTCACAGCTGGGAAGGGCTTGGAGGCCATCCAGCCCACGCTCACGGTGGTTCGAAAGGTCCCCCTAGAAGTGGGATACCAGCAGGCTTCAGTTCAATGCACCCCACAAATTACCAGGTTTTGATGGCCAGGGAGTAGCCAGAAACCTTAATGAAGAGAGAAAAAAAAAAAATTCTTTCCACCCTGTTAGCAGGGTCTGTGCTTCAATGTTTCTCCCAGCAGAAGAAAGGCAAGAAGGGCTACTGAGAAACAGCAGTAGGTGTCATTGTGGAGTCCCCCAAATCAGTGAAAGCAACAAACTTTGGGCTGCTGTGGACAGCTCGTTCTTCCCAAAAGAGTCTGTGTTATGGTACGACCAGCTATGAACACAAAGACCAACTTCTCCAATACCTTTGTCGTTTATCTATGTGCGTATAACACCTCTCATGCCCTTCACCACCACTGTTCATTTGGGGAACTATCCTCATTTTGCATACAAAGCTGCCTACAAAATGCATCCGTTCTGATGACTCAGGGTCCCCTGCTACTGCCAACGTGCATTGTAAAACAAGAGCAAGACCAGGGTTAAAACACAGAGAGGAGAAGCCAACACATGCTAGCTTCACCTGGAAGACCCCGCTATTTGCGCGGTTGATGTTACACCGAGAAATAAGAGCACTGGGTGACCGCAGACCTCCTGATGATTGCTGGGACCTGGAAAGCTGATGGAAACTGGGCAAAAAGGGAACAACGGGGCAGGTTGCAAAATGAAAATTGGCCAATAAATTACAAGAAAACATCTTTAGGATGGGCCCAAAAAGGACTATTAGCAGTATTCTGCTAAGGTATCCCTCCGGAAACAGCACGATATGCCTGGTGACTGAGAAAAAGATGAAACCCCCTGATGTCACTCCTCATTCACATAAGCTCACAAACATTAAATGTATTACAGAACAAACAGTAACACCCCAGTGGTGCCCCGAACCTATATATGGGATGGAAGGGAAAGGATTTATCCACCAACTCATGGGTCTTGCAAAACTCAAGTAGTATTATTATTTAAGGAAACCATCAGTATGAACCAAGTCCCACCAGCTCAGACCAGCGCTCCACCAAGCCTCATCTTCAAGAGTTGCCAGCGCCACCTTTTTTGAAAGATGTAAGAAAATCAAAGTCGTCGTGGAATAACGTCTCTGAGGATGCATCTTTCTCATCCCTTGATTAATATTTGGTTTATAAGATACTTTTATTTTTTAAATGCTATCCTAAATAATACCCAGAAGTCGTTTAGTAATGAACCATCAAGGTCTACTCCAGACTATAGACTGGTTGAAAGTTTCCTTTGTATTTTCCTATCAGAGATGATACCTGATTTACACCAATAACATTGTGTCTGGGGCATTTTGGAACTGCCGTTCCTTCTAGACACTCTTGTGGCATCATGGCACACTAACAGAAATGCCAAGAGCCACCAAGAACTGCACTCAACTCTGCAGTTGGTAGATTCGTGTAAAAATGAAGTTTCCTCAGTTCTGAAGGCTTAGCAAGTTCCCCTTTAAAATCGATTCAGTTTATAGGTAGCTATAATCTATTTTATCAACTGAGATTTACTCATTAAAGTATAAGTGAACTAATGGTTACTATATCATATATATCAAAACAATATATAGATGAATACATAGAAATACCAGAGTCATTCAACTTTCTACTTGCCAGGCACCATGCTTGATAGACCTCTGGTTTTGTGGTGGTGATGCCAGTGAATTCTTTGAAGAATGGATCATCATTATTGAGGAAATTGTAAGAAAGGTTTTGAATGCACTTAGAAATGAAAACAACCTTGAAAAAACCCCAATATTTCACTGAGTAGAGGCCAATCCCATCAACTTTCCACTAAAGCTAAAGCTCCCATCACCACAGCAGAACAGGATCTTGCTGCCTAAGGACTTGGGGATCCAAACAGCCTTAAAGGTCTCATCCTACCCCTCTGAAACTTCTGCTTGTCACCGTGAATCGCTGTATTTACACATATCTTCTCCTGACAAAAGAATAAAGATAATGCTCCTTTCTGCCTGCTGTAAACAATGAAGGGATCCATTCAGGAAGAAAAACTCTCAAACAAAAGCCTTCTGCTCTCGTGAGCTACTCAAAGACTGAACTTGAAGTAACTTCTGCTTAAAAAGAGCTGTGAAAATAAAATATGCAAAATCAGTAAATGTATTTTTTCCTACTATTACCTCAAACAAATTTCTCAAGAAAATTACATTATGTTTTCATTTTAAAATCACTTCTGATCTGATAGTTGGAAATGAAAATAACAGGTCATTAAAATGTCAGGCATTACAAGTATATGAAAAGTAAAAACAAGACATCAAATATAATGATGTCATTGATATTTATTTTACTTTCTGCTTTATCACTAACATGATTTTTTGTTTTGTAATAGAGTATTAAAAAACTAGATACGTAAAATATTATATGTTGCAAAGGATAAAAAACATAGTGTAGGCACCAAACCAGTATTAGTATTGCTTAAATAGAAATACATGATTTAAAATTAACTAATATGCAGCACCCAAGAGGGACTGAGATACCTCAACACAGGGGAAGAGGACAGGAGGAATTGGGCTGTTAGGTGAGGAAAGGCGTGCAGACAAATTGGCCACCGCAAACCTTACGTCCTGAATGCTTTATGAAAAACAGACGTTTAAAAAAAAAAAAAAGTCCCACAAGATTTCACAGCCATTTAAATCCTGTCACAGGATTTCAATGTTCTTTCTTGGACCGTGGCCGTCATTTACCTCTCGTGTTGAAATATCGTGAAATTTCCAATTAGGGCCAGGTTTCCCAGGGCGGCCGCCCCGCGCGAGGCAGCTCCGTGTGTGGCATCCCAGCCCCGCGATGACAAGCCCCCACTGCTCTCCCGGGCAGGGAAAGTTCCTCCTGCTCCGCAAAACCACAGCGGGAGGAAGAGGGAAACAAGAGAGATGGACACGGGAAAGCCAAAAAGTTTGTCTACCAGGAGATGGGAGCGTTTCAGCCTCCCCTGCGCCCAGCTGGGCGTGCTTCTGCGCAGCTCGCTCTATGGGAGGGGAAGGGAAAAAAAATAAAAATCAGAAAAACTTTAACTGGGGTATGGGCTGAAGTACGGTGGGATGCTCTGCGGCATACGGCAGTGCTGGTTTTAGACAGCCACTTTTTGGGGCTGTTCCTGAGCTGCTGCATGTGATGCAGGCGGTTCCTGACCTTCTGTGGTGCTAACGCAGGACTTTGCGCTCCAGAACCACCCGTGTGGTAAAATCATCATTGTTGAATGTACTTTAAGGAGTAATTATTCTTGTATTACAGAAAAACAGCTTTTACAAATTCAATTCATTTTAAAAATAAAATAAAACCCCAAACTAGGAGTTTTTTCCCCCCAAAATTACCACTCCTTCCCATGCCCAAAGCAGAATATTTGGCCTCAGGTCTAAAGCACAAATATTTTTTTCCATAACCTTTTGGGAGGTCTCTGACTGTACCTTTTTACCATCCTCCTTGGTATAAATCAAGGCGATGAAGAGAATGCAGCAGGGTACTGAAGACGCAGGGTTGAGTTGAGCAGGCAAGCTTATGATTAGACAAAAAATGTACTTTCTTAACGGTCCTTAACATCTATGCCATGGATCCGAGCAATATATTGTGCAAACATCTGGTGTTCCAGTGGTGAGATGGATCACGTGGACGGATGATCAAATACAGCGAGGCTCATCGCTCTTCCGTCGGAGACGCATGGTCATGCAGCGAAGGCGCATCTTTCTACTTGCTCTGGCTGCTGATCTATTGATTTTGAACCGCTCTGATTCCCCCTGTGTCTGGCTGTAGATGCAGAAGAGATGAAGCAACTGGGAAATCAGCAGAGCAGCAAGCTGAGCAGTACAAATTGGTAAAAATTATTTAATACTGGGAAGCGGATTTAGTCACCCCCTGGTAATACTGTCAATTAAGGGTATGAAATTAATATTAATTATCAACAATGAATTGTTTGCAAGTGTAATAATGAATAGGGAAAAATAAAAAGAAACACAGGACATTTACGATGCGAAAATGTCGGCTGTCTCTGAATATTTCCTCTGAAATCTGTTTTGGTTCCATTAAGAAGTATATTCACAAATATGTTTTCTTAGTATTTGAGTTGCAAATCAGCCTACACAGATTAGAAAGTGCCACGAAGCAAATGTATACACTGAAATTCTGTCTGATCCAAGAAGTTATATTAATTTAAAAAAAAACCAAAACAAAACAAAAAAACCCCAGAGATGCTCAGCAAGAGCAGTCATCTTTGAAAAAGAGGAAACCAGCAGCACTTGGAAATATTTTAACAAGAGAAGCACACACTGGAATATCACTGCCAGCCCATGCTGACGTGCTGACGCCTATCAACAGATTGCAATAACTTTCTTCTCATGTTGGGAAAAAAAAAGCCAGAAGGAAATGGTAAACCTATTGTATAAGCAAAGAAATCTTAATCTGATACGTAATTTCTAATTAGTTTTAGCTAATAATTTTAATGTATTTCTGGATTAAAAGTGCACTTCGCTCTGCACCTGCAAGGAAAATATGCCGGGGAAAAAGCTGTCAGAAAAAGAAAGGCACGAACCGGGGTGTGGGAGGCCACCGAGCTCCCTGAAGCCAAGGGAGGACAAGCTGGTGGCAAACCCTGGCTTCATCCGCCTCCCCTCTCCCGTGCGCTGCTTTTTCTTCTGTTCTAGTAGTTAATGCTGGTTTCCTCTCTAACTTTACCTTTAAAAGGACGGAGACCTTCAAAACCATGAAAAACATTTCTGTGTATAGGTGGCATTTAGGAGAAGGTGCTCAATGTCAAATATTTTTTTTGTGATGGTAAAATAGCGCAACGATTCAAAGCAGAGTGCAGTTTTTGTGTGCGTCTCTATCAGGCTGGGGGAAACCCACTCCCCTTGGCCTGGCATCTGCCGGGGAGAACCTCCGCCTTTGCCATTAAAGCTCCCTATGCTCTAGAGATGCAGGAGAGGCCTTGATTGTAACACCACTAACAAGGGCATCAGATTCTATAGTGTATCACAATGAGATTTGATCAAAATAAATCTTTAGAGAAATATTTCCCTCTAGGACTACCTTCCTCCCCCCCAAAAGTTTTCAAAATACTCCCACTGACACATGGTGCAAGCGTAGTCAAGTCCAAAGGCACAATAACTGTTCATCACCCATCACGTCGGGGTTTTTTAAAACTTGTTTATAAGACCAGAAATTAAATTTTCCCTAGTTGGGATTATTTTCCAGTGTTTACTTAGCTGGATTGAAAGGTGACACTAGTCTGTAGGTTAGGAAGGCATTTGGTGTGGGAATTCCAGCTAACCTGCCTGGGTTTCCCAAGGCTGGGCTCCAGGAGAGGCAGATCCAGCGGGAGGGGGTAGGAGGGTCCGGCGGTAGGGACAGCGCTGGAAAAAGGGATACAAGCCGTTGGTCTTCCCCGCTGGCCAGGTTTTCAAATCTACGTGCAATAAGGGAAGAACAATGGAAATTGGTAAAAGCACCGGTTCTCCCGTGGTGTTTGCCACGAGCTAGGAGAAAGGGAAAGGTTTAACAACTTCTGGAGTAAGTGCGCGGTCTCTGCCGGCACGGCGAGTTCCCGGGCAGGGGCAGCCATCGGCAGCCCGGGAATAAACCACCTCATGACTCTAGACTAAAACCAGCCCCAGGTTCAAAGCAGTTGAGAAACATCAGGCAGTTAACGCTCGGTCTCCAATTCCAGAATCTACACTTCGAGTGAGGAAAACTCAAGCTGCAAACGTTCCTTTAGCTGATTCCCTACCAAACACCTTGCTTGCTTTCCCTGCAGGAGCCCAGTGGAGGAGGGCTGGGCCGTGCAGTGCCCGAGGAAGCCGCAAGCTGACGGCAGCTCCGGCCGGCGTCGCAGGAGGCGTGTAGGCAGCGCGGCCGGTGCGGAGCTCAGGAGCAGCTGGAGGAGGTCAGTAAAACGCCGGTGCATACCACAAAAATTGAGGTGTACGGGCATCACCCCGCTAATACAAGTCTCTGTACAAACATGCGGTCCCTTTCTTGAAGGACCTGCATGCTAACCGAAGAGCTGATGAACTTTAGAAACCCGTAGTATCATAAGCAGTATTAATTCTTTTTTAGAGCCCCGTATAAAATGACGGATCAGTTATGCTGCTTGAGGGGCATAAATATCATTTATTAAGACAATCATGGTTAGTTCTTGGCAATTTTATTTTTTAATAGAAAGCATGAATCTCAGTTAAAGCCAGATTTATGCTCACCCTCGCCTAACCTAGTGCCAGGATCTTTGATCCCAAATTATTTAGGAAGTGGAGAACTCGCTCCTGCATGGGGCATTTCTGCTTGAAATGTGCAATGAGCAGCAAAAAGAGTAAGATCTCGGGGGGTTAAGTCTTTCCGCATCCTCAGTGCATGTCATGGACTTAGCTGAGCCACGCAGCTCTGGAGGAAGCTCCTGTGCCCCCAAGAAAGCAGTTGCTTACACAGGGAAAAAAATTCTTCAAACTCAAGGAAATGAAAACGGCGTAAAGAGAGAAAACAACTCTTTAGCTTGATAATGTTGATTTATACTAATCGAACAGCTATTGTTATGAGCTGATCTGTAGTATTTCTGCCCTTTCTCCAATCTATCACTAACGCCAGACATTCAGCATTACTTATTCAACAACAAAAAAATAATCAGTAGAACCCAGATGAGGTGTTTGTTCCTGCAAACTACTCCTCTGCTGTTGCTTAAGGAAAGCAGCAATGCAAACTGAATTATATAGAACTCATACAATACATACAGGAAAGGAATAAATGCAAATGACTTACCCAGATTCTTCCCAAAGGCCTTTGCATTTTTTTTTTTTGCATAAAATAATCCGTTACTGAAATGCATTTGTAGGTGGAACACACAATTATTTTCAAAGCACTCAGCAAAATGACCTAAAAGTTTAGGGCAGAAGCTGAATAAAAATGTCATTTCCAGTTTGAACGGTGAGAGAAGCTGAGTCAGTGATAATGTCACACTGGGATTCCAACAGGAGGACTGGGACAAACAACGCTTCCGATGGGAAAACCCCGCCATCGCCTTTAGTGATGGGCAGTAACGAGAGCCCTGAACCTCTCCCAGAGCCAGGAACGGATCACCGGGAAAAGTTCCCACAAACAAACTGCTGCAGGCAGCCGTGCCCATCATCTCCACCCTGCTGCCCCCCAGCCCTCTCCCTGCTCCCGCCTCTCCCTTTCCCTGCGGACGGTCGGGCTCCCCAGCCTGACACCCTGGGTTTTACAAGAGATCCCATTTGGTTCTGTTCTAACTAGAAGAAATTTCTCATTGAAGCTTGTCGACACGTGCAGGTGGATGTGGGGTGCGGGAAAGGCCGTCACCCCTTCGCCCCACCAGCCGCAGCCCGGCGCGGGAGCAGCCCCCTCCCACCGCCCTGCTCAGCCTCTGCTGCCTTCAAACTTGGGCTTTTAACAAAAATCAGATTCACGCTTCTAATGAGACTCTTTCAGAGCGACAAAAGGCAAGCGAATATTAAAATTGAGGAAAATTAGGAAAAGCTTTAATTTGGACAGGAAAAATAGGGATAAACTGTTCGGGGTACAGCTTCCCTCCGAACGGATGTATGTGCTGGTTCACACTGGATCGGCTTCGGGAACCAGAAATCAGTTTGCACATTAAAAGCAGCTGCAATCCTTTGAAATTTATGGGAAATGGATGGAATATAATTCTGAATAATACAGGTCCTTTGACATTAACTTAAAATTATTTTTTAAATCAATTGATTGTAGTTTTATTTATAAGTCGGAGCCTTCTGCAGCTCACCGCACTGCTCGGGGGGAGGAAAGGCGACCTTCAGCTGGTGTAAACTGTCGGAGCTGGAATTTAAAGGAATTGGGAGCATTTAGGCTTAGTAAAGGTCCGCTCCAGAGCATTGCTCGGGATCGTATGAATCCCTTCTCTTTCAGAAGGGCTGTCTGAATGTCACTCACATTGCCCTTTATTTTTATCCATTAGACAAACAAAATGAACGATCACATTTATGTCGCGGACAGAAAGCAGACCCCACAGGCTATATGTTGTGAAAAGAACTCTTTCTACCGAGCAAGATAATGCTTGAAAAAGTGAATGAAAAGATTTTAGTAAAGAGGAAAATGTCCCTGTAGGACCCTTCCTAATTCTGAGCTCTTCAGTAACGTCAGCCTCGCTAATCCGTACCTAGCTGTGAGTTCAAATGAAAAATTCATTAACTTTGTGTCCTTTAATTTATTAGGTGTAGCAACACTCCTCATCAGGGGAAGGGCTGAAAGGAGGGGACAATCAGGGCTCTTTTATTCTTTTTGCAAATCTACGGGCTCACAAAGGGAGAGGACCAGTTTGTGAGAAATTACACTCGCCTAATTAGAAGAGCCGCTGTTTGCTCTCGCAAGCACGCCGAAGCCGACCAAAAGAAAAACGTAAAATCTGCCATCAAAGACCTGAAATGGCCACGGCTAAAACCACGCCAGGACCAGACAACAGCGGAGGCACCTCGGTGACCGTTTCATCCCACAGCCGTACATAAAAAGGGAACGCATTAGGAACAAGAATAACAAAGTCTTTTATATAGTGAATTAAAACCGAGATCTGGACTGCCTACACCGCAGCAGGACTAGATGCTGCTTTATATCCACCACACCAAGTTCTGGATGCCCCTTGTACCCGTGTTACGGCATGTGGTAGAGTTTCTCCCAGCAAACTGCCTAGGAAAGCTGAGTTTGGGTGCGGGAAGCAAGGGTAGGAAATATAAAGGATTTTTTTTCCTCTGGACACTGTCTCACCCCAGGGGCTCAGGGATCCCATCACCAGCCCCCTCTGCTCAGCTTCCACTGAACCTGGGGATAACACACCACTCCCAGCTTTTTCAGTGGGCTGGTAGAAGGATTCCGTTTTATTCACAGTAACACAATATTTTGTCCTTACACGACCCTCCCCGGTGTCCTTTCCCTCCCTCTTTGGAAAGGAATAAATAATTATCCTTATTTTCTGCCAGGAAAGACAGATAGTGAGTGGGGTGAAATGGACTGCAGCCAGGGCAGAGCCAGCAGCAGAGCCGCTCTCCAGCCTGCCAGTCCCAGGACCTATTAACATTAATGCTTAATTAGTGTTTACATTTTCCAAGCAAAATGTAAACATGTATCTGCACCAGCCAATACCAGCTGTGACGGGAGAGTGATGTTATCCAAAAGCAATTTCCTCTCCTTTCAAAGGGGCATCTCCAGTAGGTAGGACCATAAAGCAGCATCTGAATCGCGACACCTCATATTGTGCATTTACAAAACACAGCAGTGGGGTCATAGCACCAGTTACGAGGCAAGACCAGTGACTATTTAGACTGTCAAGAAAGGGAAAAAAAAAATTCAACAAAACCCACAAACAACCCAACCCCTCCAAGGATCCTGCAGCAGTCATATATGGTATTAATTACGGAAATACAAACTGTCTTGATAGCCATATGGATATACACTCTTTGAAGAAGCAAGTTATTGATACCAAAATTAATTGTTCTTTGGAACAGCAGAAAACTCTGAACAGCTGTAAAAAATGTTCACAATGAAATCTGAGTCTAGTAGAGGTTAATCTGGGTTTAAGTTTCTTTACAGATATTAAAATGAACTTCAGCTGAGCCAGAAGTTCATAAAATCAGCTTGTTTCTCATGCCTGTATCTTGCTCACAAAAACAATACAGATGCTGTGGCTGTTGGCCCTCCACCCCCCAAAACTGGTGCCCTATTTACCCAAACGGGCAGCACGTCCCTCTGTCCCCAGCGGTACCTTCCCGAGGCTGGCGGCCAAACGCCGCCTTCCTTGTGGTCCAAGTTCTCCCACTCCAGGGATCATGTAGACAAACAGTTGGAGGAGAAAGTCACACATGTGAGGATTTTCTGCTGTGATTACTGAAAAATTAAATCCGCAAATATTCTCTGTCAGTGATATTTCTAAAACCTCTGTCACATGGGTGTTAGGATAGCAGTTGGTCACGGTTTCATGGGGGATAGGTATGACGGGGAAAGAATAGCTTATGTTTATCTACCATCAAGGGCTTTTTTCAAATACTGAAAATGAAGAAAGTGCTACATCACCTCCTGTATGCCCTAGAAGTCAAAGAAAAAGCCAGTTGGTCTCCCTTCTCCATAGGACACTCCTGGAAGGAAGCCTTAGGGGTAGAAGGTGAGCCAGTATCCTGAGCAGCGGAGCGGAACCAAGACAATTTTTCTGGAGGGGGGGTGCACAGTCACCTATTTCTTACTAACCACATGCCATGCTGAAAATCAAATGTAAATGTTGATTTTGCAGCCATAAACTGAGTCCCTCGGGGGTGGTGGAAAACTATCATTGAGAACAGCCAGCGCTGATGCAGAAAAAATACAACCGTTAACTGTATATAAATGGCCATTGGTGCTTACATACAACATCTACACAAGGACAGGTGAGATTTATAAGGTGCTAATGCAGCTGCTTAAAGGAGGCAGACTTAAAAAACATGTATGACATGGAATCATCTCTGAGGTTGAAGACAACTATCCCATAGTGTTACCTAAATGATGCATAACCTAAAACTATAAGAACTATCCTGGTTACCTGGCAAGAACAAGAGGTCGTTCAGGCTCAGGTGAGCAGCACAGGGAAAGGTCTGGCAAGACGTTACAAGCTATACTAAGTAACAAGAGTAAACAACACAGTAATATCTTTATTCCGTCTTATCTTATGGTAGAGTTCAAGTTCTGGTAATGTGACAAGGAAACATCTGAAAGCAAAGGGCACCTGGGAATATGGACATTGTCACCGCAGCTGCGACAATCAGTTGTAGTGGCTTTTCTTCAAATGCAGTCATATTTATTTACTGTAGAGGAATTCCTTATGCAATTAAGTACATATTCATGACTCCAGGGTCCCCAAACCAGCCTTCGATCCCCGAAAACTGGACATGTGAAAGGGTGAAGGTGACCAGCAAGCGAGGTCAGCGTTATCACAGACTCGTATGCGGGTACATGCCACGGTTCTCGGTAAAGCATAAATTACAGGAATTACTATGTAAATATATGATTTTTTTTAAGCTGCTGTATTTTTCTTTAAAAGCTTAAACTGGAATTAAGTTTTGTGATTGCCCTCCATGCAAGGGTGGCTTTAGCACAGAGCAGGCTGTAATCTGTCGCTGAGGCATTGGAATCACCAGCTAACCACAAATCACAAATAGAAAAGTGCAAAAACTGCCTTGGTGAAACAGAAAAAAGGTAACTTAACCGAGACCAACCAAACAGTGGGCAAATGCTGTCATCTTTCGCCCGCGAGGAAAACTTCTGAAAACATACCTAACTTCAGCGACGCTTTTTGGAGGTTTATTGCTGTTTGCAGATCTCACCGGATGATTGCGGGTGTGATGCCAGTCTTTCCTGCCTAATGAATGTTGATCTCCTGCCTGACTTTCTCAAATATAATTTATTTTGCAGTGTCCCACAGCCCTGAAGTTAGGTGGTAAGCGCATTCACAAAGCAGGTCTCCCCCGGAGCAGTTGTACACCATGCTCTTTGGAGATGACACCCCCAGAAGCAGCTCAGTAACCTGGGTACCGTCACTCCCGTTAACTCTTCATCCTGTGGAAATAACAGCTTCAAGTCACAGTGGGGTGGTACGACGTGAAGCATTTCTTTGCATGCCACATCAAGCTAGAAAAGTAGACTGTGTGTACGTGAGGGCACAAAGGTTGAAAATTATTTATTACGAAACATAACTTTGCAAAGGCTTAGCTAGACACCTTTGATGTTTCTGAAGAGCACCATCTGAGTTATATTTGGAATAAAGTAGCTAGCTCAATGATATCTTCATTTCTTGAAGACAGTTGTTCAGTCTCTTTTCTATACTGTATGTTCCACATTAAGTCATTATCTATGCTGTTCACTCCATTAATTCTGCTAGTTTTATTAGCAAAGTTCTGCTGCCTGGTCCTGTAGCAGTGACAAGCATTTCTAAAAGCTAATCTGACAGATAATGACTCCATTAAGTGTTGAATACTAATTGGTTTACATCAGGGGCCTGAAATTAATTGATGTAAATAAATTAGCACCTGAGCATGCATCACCCCAGCTTTGGATTTTCCTAAATACCAATGATTTTTAAAGCTTGTATCTTCAGCAAAACGCAACGGAATATAAACAGACAGGATGAGTAATTAAAATGTGGCAACAAAATAAGACTATCAAGATGAGCTTAACAAAGATTGTTTACCTATTGATGGAAAGGGTAGTGCCTGCCTGTACAGTCTGTTTACACTGCTCTGACTCGTACAAAAGATACTTTTCTGACAGCTTCCCAAAGATATAATTATCATTACTATTAATAACAGTGACACTGGCCCCCACACCATTACTAAGATTTAGTAAAGTTATGTGATGCACGGGGAATGCGTGCTATTAATCACAACAAACACCTGCCCCCCCTCGAAAGTCAAGACTTCAATTATTAATTCAAGGAATTAATAAAAGTTATTTGGTTTTAAAAGGATAAAACCTCATTATAGCAGAGATTTGTCATTGGAATGACACAAATAATGACTAATTTCTAAAGCTTGGGAAAGCGAGAGTGTGCGTGAGTAGTTTGGGCATATCAAGAGCAGTCAGTAAGTTAGAAGACACCAACAAATACAGTCTATTTTTATATACAGATTTACTACATTCACTTTCACCTTTATAAGGAAAATAAAATCTAATATAAAGCAATAAAAACCTGAGAAGAATCCGCATGTCTTGGGAAAGCAGATATCATTTGGAGCGGTAAAGCAAATTCAGCCGAGGACAATATAGGGAGAGTAGAAGGCAACGCATGGGCCCACAGCTCCATCACCACCAGAGAGCTCACCCATATTTGCTACGGGGGTGGTGAGAAGCTTTGGGAAAGCCATTGAGGTTGATCAAAAGACACCCATTATCTTCCGTCTGCTTTGGATCAACTTTCTAATTACTCCCATCGATTTCAGATGGGATACACAGATTATTTTTACATGCACTGAAGAACAGTTTGTTTTGACAGAGTTATCACCACTGTGAAAACATTAAATGACTTGAAGTTATCCTGCAAAGGACATGAACAAAATTTCTGGAGGCTGACGTCATCTTCCTAAGGGAATTAGGAAACACAAGATTATCAGGAAGAAATTTGTTGAGAAAATTTATCAAGAAAATTTGTAAGGAACCTGCTGCGAGATCTCTTGAGATATACAAAAGTCTCTTTTATAAAAAATAATTCTGAGTACAGATTTCCTTTTAGTGAATATTCTAAAAGTTTCTGTGAGCCCCAATTATCCCAAAGGATAATTTCAACGAGATGCTATTATTTTCCAGTATTTGACTAACAATGTTATTGTGTATACATATATGTATATAAATGACATTTGCAAAGCCAAGGAGGGATGGAAGAACGTTAGATGCCGTTACGGTCGCAGGGAGGGCCGGGGTCCTCCTCTCCCCTCCCACCCGGGCACCTCGCGAGGGCCCCGACCCCCAGCCCCGGTGTTGAAGCAGGAACCCAGCGCTCAGTGCCTGCGTGCTTGAAATGCTCCTCCGCGACAGCGGTTTTTATCTTTCCTGCTGTGCTCCTTTAATAATCCTCTTTGATCTAACGCCAAAGTGGCAAGTCTTTGCAAGCAAGCGGCCGGAGCTCCGCGCTGCGGTCATAAATAACAACACAAGTGTTCCTCGTCTCACCCCTCGCTCCTTTTGGGGCCGGGATCACGAGGGATGGTTCATCCCATGTTTCAGAGAAGTTGTAGCTCCTGGATGGTGCTTTTATCACCACCCTGACTCCCATTTTGAGTTTATCAGCTGCTTTTCAGTCCCTGAACCACCAGTGACTTACCCCAATCAGCACGGATCCCGATTCCCGCGTGGAGGAACCTCTGCCCCATCCCTGAGCCCAGGTCCTCTCCTGCACCAGTGAACCATTTCTGGCAGTTTCATCATCAAGCCATGACGAGTTGGGGATTTCATTGGGGCTGGCATCCCCCCCAGAGCAGCTGACGGACGAAAGCCTCCTACACACTCCTCATGCACGACCAAAGCTGGACTGCAAGGACCAGGGGAAAAAAACCCTCTGGAAAGCAGCTGGAATAGAACCAGCCGTTTCTTTTCTCTAACACCCCAAGAGATGCCTTATTTCAGAGCTATTAGCCATTTTTAGTAATAAAGGTAAAAGATGAAAGTATTAATAACTGAGGGGATATAGGAATGAATAACCCCTTTGCCACTTACAATAATGCAGCTAAAATATAGCTCCGAGGGATTAAGCAGCTTTTAAACTTTGCCTTAAGCTAAATAGTGAGTCAGAAGCATTTAGTAATATCATGTTTTCTGACACAGGCTTCCTTTTAGCGTTCACCCAAGAGTGGTGGAAAACTGTGCAAAGTATTACCTCTTGGATAACAGTAGACAACTTCCATCATCATTCAGATACTGGGCCAAAACCAGTTGACACCATTTAAATGCATAACTAAGCAGCAGAGCCCCTTGGCTCTAAAGCAATATCCTCGAGGCAGGGAGAAGGCAGCCGTTGTAGGGAGGTTTAGTTGTGGTCCATCCCCTTCTCCATCTTCAAAACATTTTTAGAGCAGCTTCTCTCTAACCTCACTGGTGCAACGATTTTGATTCAGCCACCACCAGTACAACACTGGAAAGTCATCAGGAATCTAGTGAAAATTAGTTACAGGAATAAAACTTCCATGAGTTTCTCTTATCATCAGTATTGAAGTATAATGGATATTTTTTAGTCAGTGTAATGGACAACAGAGCTTAAAGGGTGTAGTCTTCTAGTAGTCACCGTACATATGCTTAATGAGAATTCAAAAGACATAATGAATCAGGATTCCCCTGTTGGGCACCGAGTATTTCTTCATTAATTTCTAATGAACTGGGAAGAGTATCAGGTTTGCTCATGCCGTGTATTTTTCTCCTTTTTTATGATTATGTTTAGATGCATTTAGTTAATCCTCATCATTCTGATGACAAAGAAGTGCTGAAAAAACTTGTTTGTTAAGAACAGAAGGAATATAAATATGTAAAGACAGAAAAGTCAGCGGCACAAATTATGTGAAATTAAAGCCGAAGAATTTTTGCTGTACCATACAGAACCCATATCACCCCAAACAGCTATTTGTGTTTCTCTTCAGAAGTTATAGCAATAAGGTTATGGCAAACAAAGACGTGATCTCAGTTGATTACCACTTTTAGAAAAGAAAGGACTAATTCCTGAAAACAGCACAGGAAAAACACAGGAAAAAATTTCTGAAAACCCAGCACCACCTCTCCCCATCTCTAAATGAGAAGGGTCGATGCAGGTAAATCCAAATTGCTCATCATAGAACCAATGGCAAGTGTGTAATGCTGCCAAAAACAGCACAGGAAAACCACCCATCTCCTTGAATAACTATTTCAAGCGTGACCGTGATGCCGCCTGACCAGTGCCCCGGGACAGGAGGGGCGGCTGGGCCGTGCACCCCGCACCAGGCACCCCAGCTACATAAACCCCAGGAGTTATCGTGTACCTCTGGGTTTGGGCGCTTTTCTAAAGGGCATCAAGCAGTAGAGAGGAACGGGAGCTCCTGTGGCTTTGGGAACCGGTATCTCTGCATCCCGAGTTACTGTCAGTAATTTCCTATAAGTATGTGGTTATTACAAAGAGTAAGCAAGCATGAAAAAAAGATCTGTGCTGGCATCAAGTCAAAAACTACTTTCAAAAGGGCAATAAGAGGGTGAGAGGGCTTGAAGAAGAGCATGAAGACAGCTGCAATAAAACCATGACTTCTCCATACTTCTTCCAGAATGATGGCAAAGTGGGAATTAATTTACAAACCATTTGTTGTCACTATATCTGCGCTTTGGGCAAAGCCGCCGCACCGCTGGTGTCCCCTTGCAAACGGCGTGAAGCTGCCCCCAGCCACGCTCCTCTGCGGTGGCAGCCGTGCAGATGACAGCGGGTCACCTCCCCGGGGAAGGGGCCGGCTCCCGGCACGGTGACACTGCCCGTGCAGACCCCGGCACCCCAGCACGTCCCCTTGATCGCTGCCTCCCACGTCGAAATCCAGGGGATTATAACGCTTCATCTTCTCGCTGGCTGTTGGCAAGACAAGCAAAGCAATTAGACTGTTATGGCAATTTTATGGTGCTTATAAAATTCATTAGTGGCATATTAATTAAATATTGTCATTAATAATATTATTATTATTATCATCTTTTCTTCTAATTCCTTCTCTGCTCAGGCTCTATTTGCTGGTCTTTTTTTTTTTTTTCTTTTCTCCTCTTGCTTTGCCTTTCTTCATTGCTTCCCAAGACAGACACAACCCAACTTTGCTCTCCAGCCATATGGAGGCCCCAGAGGGGGAGAGCCGGCTCTCCAAGCTCGGCTTTACCATTCAGGATGCGCCTGGAGCAGCAAAACCGCGCTCCGACGGAGCCCCGCGACTGCCGAAAGAGCAGCACTGGTCCAGAGAGCGGGGACAGCCCCGGCAGGGCACGTGCAGGCTTTGCCGGGAGAAGCCTTCGCATAAATTGGTGACTTAGGTCAAGGGACAAGTTGTCTTCTTTTGAAGACCTGGGATGTCTCTTTGTTGTTTTTTTTTAAACAGAGGATGCAGATAAAGCTGGTGATGTGGAATCTTCCCAAAGAGGTGATTTTTGGAGGATATCGTCGTTCAGAAGTTAGGAACCAGAGCACTTGTTCTTCGTGGACATCATCCAGGGTTTTTTTTGTTTGTTTGTTTGCTTGTTTGTTTTTTAACTCTACATTGGGAATAATCTCCAAGAGACAGTTTCATAATATTTTACATTAATTTAAGACTGAAGTGTATTTTATTTGTACACTTGCCAGGATTTTGAAGTCTCCCTCCCAGGCTCCTGTCCTCTTTTAAAACGTCTCTGGAGACTCCTTTGATGCTCCTAGCATGAGAGATCCCACCACCCCACAACACAAGAGATTGTCTGAATTGGAAACTTTCCCAGAACAAGTTTGCTGGTTAAAGGGCTCTATTTGTGATGAAATATAGCTCAATCCACAGGGTCTTACCTTCAGTACTCTCAAACTCTTGTCTCAGGCAATGTTAACCAGTACCGTGCTTGACATGTTCCTCTCTCCTGTAAGAGACACCAAAAGACTCTGCTATTGGCAATAAGATTCCTACTGGGACTCAGTGTGGCTTTGCCTGTTTTGTCCTAGGTTTTCACTGAGTTTTACAGCCCCATATTTAAGGCCAGACGGTGCCACGGACATATCCTGCATCTCCATGAACCGCACGCCTGGTGATGCACCGCGTGGCTTGGGGGCATCTCCTGCCGTTGGGGTCCTGCCCTGCGCTGGACAGGAGACCAGGGACCGAAAGGCACGCAGCGCCATCGCAGGTTCCCTGTCAGCAGAAATACGTGGGCATGGAGCTACACCAGCGCTGCTCCTCCTCTGTCGCACTGCACCACCAGTGAAACCAGAGCCCCTTCTCCCTGGAGCTCGGGGTACCCCTGTGCCCAGGCCCGGTGAACGCCCGCACCCCTGCACCCCCCCAGCGCTCCCCACCCAGCAGCAGCGGCACACGGCAGCGTGGGGGGCAGCAGCCACCCTCGGCAATCTGTGTCAGCAATTAGGAGCCTTCTGAGGGCAAGCAGCCGTGGCAGGAGGGGGTGGCGGGGCGCACCGGCGGTGTTGGGGTACAGAGTGCTGGGGTGCCCAGTGTAGGGGTGCAGCAGTGGTGCTGGAGGGTGCACAGCGTAGGGGTGCACCAGTGGAGCTGGGGTGCATGGTGCTGGGGGGCACGGTGCTGTGGTGCACCAGTGGAGCCGGGGTGCACGGTGCTGGGGTGCATGGTGTAGGGGTGCACCAGTGGAGCTGGGGTGCACAGTGCAGGGGTGCAGGAGTGGTGCTGGAGTGTACACGAGCAGCACTGCACAGCAGCGACAGGACCCGCTCCCTCCGCGCGATGCCATTACTCCATTCCCAGCCACAAGCAAAAAAAAATAACGACTTTAAATCTGTTTGGTGCAGGCGTGGGGACGGCGCACACAAACTCTGACCCAGGTCCTCAGCTGCACCTACCATTCTTTTGGTTGGGTTTTGAGCTTTATAATTCACTTGTTGCTCAGAGAAACAACCTTGGAAGTTTGACTTGGCTTTTATTTATTTGAAGCTAAATAATCAAACGTGTTTGAATACTTCAGGCAGGCCTGTTGCCACTGCACAGTGCCTCTTGCTATAAATTCAGACCATATCCCTCGACACTGGTTTCTATTGAATGATATAATCCATTTTGTGTGCTGAAGTGCGGCGCAGAGCAGCGCAAAACCCGCTGGGATTTTCCCCAGGCTGCGGGAACCTGCAGACTAACTTTCCTGCAAACCCTTAGCAGCAAACAAGGCAATTGTAAGTTTGTTCTGGAGGTTTATTCCCAGGATCTGAGGTGCTATGTCACCCATCCTGCAGCCGTTGTGTCGCTGAAGCCGATGAACTCAAAACAGCCTNGGGTGCACCAGTGGAGCTGGGGTGCAGGGTGTAGGGGTGCGGGGCTGGGCGGCACCGCGCAGCGCCGGTGGAGCATTGCCATCTACAGCACTGCGAGCAGCACTGCACAGCAGCGACAGGACCCGCTCCCTCCGCGCGATGCCATTACTCCATTCCCAGCCACGGGAAAAAAAATAACGACTTTAAATCTGTTTGGTGCAGGCGTGGGGCCGGCGCACACAAACTCTGACCCAGGTCCTCAGCTGCACCTACCATTCTTTTGGTTGGGTTTTGAGCTTTATAATTCACTTGTTGCTCAGAGAAACAACCTTGGAAGTTTGACTTGGCTTTTATTTATTTGAAGCTAAATAATCAAACGTGTTGGAATACTTCAGGCAGGCCTGTTGCCACTGCACAGTGCCTCTTGCTATAAATTCAGACCATATCCCTCGACACTGGTTTCTATTGAATGATATAATCCATTTTGTGTGCTGAAGTGCGGCGCAGAGCAGCGCAAAACCCGCTGGGATTTTCCCCAGGCTGCGGGAACCTGCAGACTAACTTTCCTGCAAACCCTTAGCAGCAAACAAGGCAATTGTAAGTTTGTTCTGGAGGTTTATTCCCAGGATCTGAGGTGCTATGTCACCCATCCTGCAGCCGTTGTGTCGCTGAAGCCGATGAACTCAAAACAGCCTCATATTGTGGCAGAGAAAAAGCATAAATTCAAATATTAGAATGTACTAGTTGGCACAATCGTGTTAAAAAACAACATTTGGACCCTATTATATTATGATTTAATATTGTTGTTGGTAACGTTTGATCAATTGCTGTTACATGTCATTTTAAGGGCGAGTTAAGGGACCGCGAGGCTGTTACAGCATTAAAGCACCTAACTGTTGCTGCTTAACGGCAAAGTCATCCTTTCGACTGAATTCATTCTAATATAGTGCATTGTGAACTTGAAAAATCATTTGTCTTTGCAAGTGATGACCTTTCTTTTCTATTAAAGTCTTTATTGTTTCTAACTTTCTTTCTTCCAAGATTAAAGCTTTGTTGTACTTAAATAGTAGACAGAAACTGCCCAAAGGTTATTGCCTTCACATTTGGCTCTGTTAGGTGGCTGATAACATTTCCACCTATCACGTTAGGACTTTACTGCTCTACATTACTTGAAAAATAACATTTTAGGTGCAGTCGATCAGCAGCCGAACGCACCGGGAAGTTCATCGAAGGGAAGGCCTCGCCGGCCGCTGGCACCTTGTCCTGGGGGCAGCCCCGGTGCCACCACCCGGCCACCCTGCGCCAGGGACCACCCGAGTCAGGCTTACCTTAAGGGAATGCCCCAGCCGCAATCGCCTTCATCCTTCATTTTGCAATACTGAATTGCACCAAAGGTGGTAATATAATAAGCCTTCACTGTTATAGTAGAAAAATTAAATTTGCCATTATTATGCCTTCACACAAATCCTCGTGGAAGAGTTAGCTTCTATTTGCATTAAGCAACTATATTTCATATTGCATTGGTTAATACCAATGTCTTTAGAGGTCATCAAACTCAACAGTTAAAAAAATTAATCTGAGCATTTACAGCAGTTAAATACAGCTAAATAATTAATGATGAGGAAATTGAACTTCCCATTGAGATTGGATTAGGAGCCAATGTGGGACACCACTGCTGTAGAGCCTGTTTCCCTGGGGAACCTCCCAGCAAAAATCAGCCTCTTTATTGCTTTCCATATCACTAATAAAATATGAAAGCAGAGAATACAATAAGATTTTCATATCATATTAATGACCTTCAGAATGCAATCAGACTAGCAGCTCTCACTGAGCAATTTGCTAACATAATATAAAATTGTTAATATGATATGAAGGTCACTAAGACAGTATAAAAATTAGTGTAATGACAGCAACTAACCTAGGCCTTTCAGCAACAGGAACAATTAACTTGCAACTTCATTTTTGCAACTCGTACCTCGTATGCATGTGTCAGGCAGAATATCAACACGAAGCCATGCAGTGTCCTTAGGCTTGGGGGACTTCACCTCGGCCGGCTTTGCGCTCCCTTTAGCTTTGCTGGCTCAAACCTGGTGTAGAAGAGGCACCTCACCTTGGCCATCCACGAAGTGTCAGGGGGTGAAGGCAGAATGAAAAAGGCAGGGGAAAATATAAGAGTTGAGATGACAGTTTAAAAGACAAAGCAGAATAAAAGGAAAAGGAAAGAAGGAATACAAAGAAAAGCAGAGAAGCACCTGCAGAGCTAGTTAGAAACCCCACCAAGCTGGGAAGCAGGGCGTGGGCTGAAATGCAAGTGCAGAAGTCATTGAGCTTTGGGAACCAACAACAATATTAAATTATAATATAATAGCATCCAAATGTTGTTTTTTAACATGATTGTGCCAACTAGTATGTTCTAATGTTTGAATTTCTGCTTTTTTCCTGCCACAAATCATTGAGCTTTGGTAGGAGGAGGCAGCGCAGCTTGGAGCTGACAGCCGGGGGCTCTGGTTTCCAGCCCTTGCTCCAGCACGGCAAGGTGCTGCTAGACCCTGGGCAAGTTCTTCCCATCCTTTTAGCTCATGTTTCTCCTTCTGCAAAACTGGAAAAATACTTCTAAGAGGTCCTGCCATGCCGACCAGGTCCCTTGAGCTCCTTGGAGGAACAGCGCTGTAGTAATGGAAAAGAGCTTTCTAAAGGAGGGGATGAACATCTCTAAAAGACTCGCTATTGAGGAAAGCTTTGATTCAGGGACATTTATGGGAAATAAAAGGACAGTAGTATTTTTGATGGAATCATGTATTTTAAAATGAAAATATTTCAAAATTATATTAATCGTTTTCCTCCTGAATCAAATTGACATGTTTTAGTAGGCTAAACATAAGAACGCCCAACAAAAAAGTTCTGAACAACTTTAAAATCGAGGATTTTTTAGTTTTTTTTAAAAAAACAAACCAACACTTCATTTTTAAGGCACTACTCTACAAAGGATAACTTTGCTTTTCGCCATATAAGCAATATTGCTGAAGTACTACAGAGCATGGAGAGCAGTGAATGTCTTAAAGCCATTCTTCTAAGGTCCTCTTAAGAAGCAGGTCCAGTTAGAAGAGAAACTCTGCCCTTTTTTCACTGTGTAATGTTTAGGCCTAAGGCCTCTTTTTTCAAGACTGTCCACTTAACCTCAGATTAAAGACCACTGGTGGAAGAGCACAAACTCCAGGCGTCTTCCTGAAATGTCAGCATTACCATCTAGGCTTTCACAGCCACCACACCGATGAAACAGAGATAGCCGTACCCAAGAAGAACAGCTAGAGAGGGTCAGACTGATGTCCCGCTGAGCCCCAAAAGGTTCTCTTGTGGGTCCAGGGAGGAACACAAGAGTGGGACAATCACACAAGGCTTCTCCCACATTGGATTCCTCTTCCAGACCCTCCAAAACTCCTCTCCTCCCTGGAACTCACCTAAATTTCAGCAATACACAATATCCTATGATAAGACCATCTACAGTTTAACAACTTGTTTCATGACAAGTCATCTCGGTTTATTAACTTTGGACATTCTGGCTTCATTTGATGCCCCTCATGGCATTGACTCTATGAGGGACCTTGTTAAAAATCTTTGGAAAAAATTAACTACAGCACTTCAGAGTTATTCTTTCCTCAATTAGAGTTTTGTCTAATTATACCAACATCACCATAACAAAGTGAGGATCCGACTGAAATCAATGGAAAAGTCTCTGTGAAATCTCTTCTGAACAGCAGGAACAGGTCAGACCAGGGCTTTGTTTCCATAAACAGATCTTTTATACAGGTGCTTTAGCGTTTGGAATGGCAAATACAGTGGGGAAAAGTGTCTGGGAAGTCATTCTTCAGCCGCACAGTGTGAAAAAGGGGTATCTCCTCCTGGAGACTCATTTTACTGTCTGAGTCAAAGCCCCTTTAGATGTATTTTATACAGGAATTGATTGGTATTTAATTAACCTACACTTCATGCCATAGTCAATCTTTAATTAAATGCATCCTTAAGCATAGAATTTAGAGCGTTACCAGAATGACTTTAAGTGCAGAAAGCGTTTTTATGTTTTCCTCATAAACGAGAAACAAGGAACAAAGTAAATAGCTGCTCAAAAGGAGGAGTCTCCTCAGTCGAACGCAAAACTGGTTGCAGGGAGCCATGCACCTCCAGGAGACATCCACCCATTTCCCGTTGGGTATGGGGATTTATGGAGGGTGAACCTACAGGAGTAACAAGGCTTCGAAGGAAGGAGACCCTTTAGCTCCCATGAGCTCTTTGAAGCCTCAAAGCCTCGTGCAGCCTTTGAAAAACAAACTCCAGAAAAAAAGAAGGAAAAAAAGGTATTACAAAAAGTTTTCTAATGTAAACTGCAATGATTAATTTTAATATCTTAAATAGCTAAATATTGTTTAAATAAGAATACCTAGCAATGAAAAGAACATCTTCATTATTTTATAATTTGCAACAAAAGCCTATTTCCGTGCAAGCCTGCATCTGCTTTCTTTGGAAAATTCTGAGCCTCCTTATAGAAAAATGTTGAACACGACAAAGTTTAGAGTCAACTTATTTTCCATTGCCTTGTAGCACTCACCCTCCTCCATTTACCTTAACTTTACTCCCTAAACACATGCAAGCATAATATTTGTTACAAATGTAAACATGCAACAACTTGCCCATGCCTTTACCTTCCTGACCATCAGTCCGTCCCTCGCTGTGGCTTAGCTCTGTCACTCAGCGGCAGGGCTGTGCAGAAGCTCAGAGGTCTCCCTCCAGCCCCACCATGTCTTGCTCAGAGCATCACGCTGAGCACCAGCACCGCAGGCAGGAGAAAGCGGCTCAGCTCTTCAAAGCTGGAGAACACCACGTGCCGTAGGCGACAGGCAGGTGCAGGGACCTTTCGGTGGTATCTGCTCAGCTTCTTGGCAAGCTTGGGAGACTCCTGCATATGATATAGTCTCCTGTCATGACTGATTCCAGTTCCCTTTTGATGTTATAGCAAGATGACATCCAGATGGTTTGATTCTCCAAGACGGTATCAGGAGTAGCAGCAGTCTGGCAGCTCTCAGGATTGTATCGCAAACCTCCTGTGTTGGCTTGGTTCTCCAAAAGCTCCCATTCTCCCTGTGCTGGGAGGAATATCCTTCCCACCGAAGACCAGAAGACCCAGCTAGCCTGGGCTGTGAAGCCACCACGCTCCCAACGGGAAAAGCCACCTCGTGCTGGAGCGGATCACAACACCTTCCTGGGGAGGAGGTGCTGACACGTTGGACAGAGGCCTTGGAGGAAGAGCTCCCACCTCTGTCCCTGCCTGAAGGAGGAGAGCGGAGCTGCCGGAGCTTCTCTGTCCCCTCATCCTCCTTCCCTGCCCAAAATCTGATCTTTCCCTGCAAGAGCCTGTTGATTCCTAAAGATGGAGGTTCAGATGCTGATGGGCTCAGGTGTGTTTGTACACAGACTTCCTACCACCAATTTTTTTTAAACATAGCCAATTTGTCTCTTCTTATTAAAAAGAGAGAAGTTTGCAAGCAGAGTAACCCTGTTTTCTCCCCAAAGCAATGATTCTCTAGTTATCACTGAATGCCCGTGACTGAGTATTTTCACATTTATAACCTGCTGCCTGTCCGTGAGTAACGAAGCGCGGAGGCTGCTGTGGATGTGGGCAAACCCAGGGGGCAGGGGTCTGCGGAAGGAGCTCCCGTGTCTGCTCAGGTCCCAACCCCAGCAGCCCCCACAGCTGCTTCCCTGACCTGCAGGACCACCAAGGCGGTCCCTTACGCTCAACCCTTTTAGCTGAGGGAGATGCTCATCCCAGAGCATCCCACCACCTGACCACGACAGGGCACGAGTTGTCTGAGGATTAAAGTGATGAAGAAGATCTGGAAAATTCATTCCGCATGTGAAAACAATGGTAATCAATTTTAATAAATTTTGAACAAGCAATCAAATGAATGATTTACAGACTTGGGCAAGCAGACAGGGACACAAACAGGATAAAAAAATACAGGAAAAGCCATTATTTAAATCTATGTTGTTAATAAAATTTACAGTTATTCAGATGCAGTCATTTTCCAAATCTCGTTTACTTTTCAGCATGAATGTTGCTCATTGCGCTGTACAATGAAAATAAATGAGCTAATCTGCTCTGTGATGCAGCGACGGGGTCCAAGGTTTCAAGGATTATCATTTAAATATTTCTTCCCCTAGAGCTTTTGTTTTGTGAATATAATCACCTCTTACAATAAATTACATCTAAAGACAAACGTTTGCAACTGTATCTGGGCTACATATGACCACCTGATTTGGGGAGTTGGACATTAGAAGAAAGGTTGCCACTAGTAAGTACGTATGTAAGTGTATTTTTTTGTGTGTCTGACCTGCATCGGTGGGGCCAAGCCCCTCCGAAGTTGACATTGCGAAGGCTTTGGTGGCACAGCTGGAGGGGAGAGGAAGGGGGTGATGGCAGGAGGCAGCTGGGAGGTTTTGGTCGCATCCAGCTGCTCCCCAGCCCTTCGGGGAACCCAGCCAGGCCGTTCATTCCCTGAGAGGCTCATCAGTTCGATACATCTCAGCGCTGTCACCAAAGAGAAGTGTTAATTTTTTGAAGAGCTTAAAAAAAGCCCAACAACCAAACAAAAACACAACCTCCCCCAATAAACCCCAAACAAACCAAAAAACCACACAGCAACTTGACCTGCAGACTCACGGCCTATAGGTACCAAAAATATATGATTGAAGAGACCTATTACAGTGTCATGTCCATCACTGGATCAGTCTTGGTAAGTAGATGTGTCCAGGCTCAAAACATCACTTCAAAATGAAGCGTCACACTTCTTCAGCTGAAGAAAGTATGTCTTTTTTTCCAATTTTTTGCCCCATTTGGAGCATAAAATAATTTACCACCTTTTAATGCAAATAATTCATTCAACCTAAAAGTTTTCCACCTCTGAGGCAAAGATGCAATAAAGCCTGCACACGATGAACGGTGCGGCTGCTGGCGCAGGGCTGCTGGTCCGCTGGTGCTCCGACACGACCCATGGCTCGTACAGGTGTTAAAGCCCTAATGCCTTTAGAGAATATCTAGGAATTAGCTAGAGTAGATGTCTAAAAAGCAAGAAAAGTGAAGTACGATGTCATAAAAACAATGCTTTCTCATTTAACGATGCAATAATGTTGCATGTGCCAATTACACTGCTCTCGGTTTCAAGTCTGCTCACAGGATTGAAGTCTGTTGGCCAAGGAGCAACATCTGTATGTGATGGAGATTCCAGAATAGTAAGTAATACCATGAAATAGCTTTCCTCACTCTATTAAGAGTGCTTAGAGTTCAAAGTCTTTACTTAGGAAATTAAAATTCGCTTTTTATACCAGGTAAAGGAAGAAAATAGGTATGTTCACATGCTGTGCTTATAGTTTCATGAAATTATCTATAATAGAAAGTAAACAATTTATATTTACATACAGCAATATTACTATACTTCCCTTACCAAAGGAGAGGAACAGAGACTTCCCTCCCTATTCCTTATTAAAGGCCAAGGCAATGCTAATGGGCTTTGGCCAGGTTAAAAAAAATAAATTTCTAATATGTTGTTAACTTTTAGAAGGAAATGTGAAAAAGTTTCAGGAGAAATCAGATTTGTTTTCTTCTATCTGAACCTCTGTACATATCAGTTAGGACCTTGCTACTGTTTCATTAAACAAACTGAAGTATGTGGAAGTTTTCAACATAAACCTATTTAAAAAAAACCCCAACCATAAGGCTTTTGAGCCCAAAAGCTAAGTTAAAGTCCACTTTTTTTTTCCTCCCAGATACGTTGAAGAAATTTATGAAACTTTCAAAGAAGATGAAATCCTGGATGAAGTAGTAATGGAAGATAAAAGCACAAAGAAGGAACCAGACTTCTTAGATGCAGGCAGTAATTCCCCTCCCACAGCCACGAGTGATTCTTCTGAAGAGCTAACCACACAATAGGGAATGGCAGATAAAAAAATCATGGCAGATGAAAAAAATACATTAAAACTAACTGATGATAGTCTGACAAAACATGTAAGAAAAAGAAAGAATCATAAATTTCTTAGAGACCAGACCGACTCTGTTGCAAAGCTCCCTGTGAAATCAATAACAGTTTGGACCCCTGTAAGACAGAATACGTTCTGCACACACATTTTATAAAATTATCCGTATAAAATACCACCTCCCTTCCCTGCTTCATTAAACCCTCTATTTTTCATAATTACCTGATACACAACAAATCCCAGCAACCTCTCCCACCGGGCTGCGATACCTTGGGTAACTCGCTCAAAACTCAACATAGTTAAAGCAGAAACCGTTGAGTTTACTTGGGCAGCAACACTGATGGTTTATATAAACTGAGGCTTTTTCCACAGCAATGACTTGAGCTTTTCATTTTGGATTTTTCTGGAGGTTTTAAATCTGTTCTCTGCAATGCTGCATTGAAATTTCTTTAATAAATACCATTTATAATACGTCTCTCAAATTGAGGCATATTTTATAAAATGACAGTCAAGACATGATGGTAAAAGCAGCACAGAAATTTCCTCTTTTGGAACAATTGCTCTTTTCTAGACCTAGATTCAATTTTGGGGGAGTTACCACCAAAGTCACTGATCAAGACCAATCTCCTCTTTCCAAAACCCGCATGTCCCAAGACATCATATAAGACATTGGCAAGACATTGGCCCCTTTCCACTAATGAACAGATAAGCAGCTGACACAGACATATACTTGTGTAGAGGAACAGTAGTTTTCTTCATTTGTTTTGTTTTCCTCTAAAGCTGATCATAACCTGCATTGCACTAGAGAGCAATCAATGGAAGGACTTTGAGTAAAATGTAAGGAAAGTCTTAAAATTACAGATTGAGCTTCTCCTCCACCGTGGAGAACGCAGTCTCTTCAGAAAAGTCATCTCCATTCACATCTCTCAAATAACCACTGAAAACTTAGCCTGGAAAATCACTAATGGAAATCCAGGTCATCTGCTCTGGTCTAAGAAATACCAAAGATGCATTTTCAGGTCTATGACACAAGTGACACTGTGCAAGACAACATATTTCAATGTAAATATATAGACTATATATTTACATAAAATATTTTACAATAAATATTTAGATTGGACATTAGGAAAAATTTCTTTACTGAAAGAGTGGTCAGGCCTTGGAACAGGCTGCCCAGGGCAGTGGTGGAGTCCCCATCCCTGGAGGGATTTAAAAGACGTGTAGATGAGGCGCTTGGGGACATGGTTTAGTGGGCATGGGGGGGTTGGGTTGATGGTTGTACTCAATGATCTTAGAGGTCGTTTCCAACCTTAGTGATTCTATGATTCTATGAAATAACACTTTTCCTGTAATGTACTTGACATTGAACATGTACGTTGTCCTAACCAGAAATGTCTCAGCCAACAAAAAATCCTATTTGATTGTTAAAAGAAGAAAGAGAAAAGGGCAGACAAAATTGTACTGGATATTCTGAAGATGTTTGTAAAAGGTCAAAGGTGGTTAAGGACTCAGGGGAGGAGGGATGGCATAGCTGACTGTCTGCAGACCCATTTCCCACCCCTCTGGCTTTGAGCTGTAGGAGGACGGTTGTTCCCACCACATCCAACGTACAAACTCAGGGTGCTGCTGAAATTCTCTCCCTACCAACAGGCAACTGAGTTTTTGATCCATGAGTCTCATTAGGCTCCTCATCATCTCAGACATATTTAGAGTCTGTGCTTTTGCCATTGTAGTAAACATTTAGCAACTGTCAAATACCTGATCACTACCAGGGAAGAGAGACCCATTAAATTGTCTTGAGGTGCATATCTCAGCAGTCACTGTTCTCTTTAAATGAAAATAGTGTACTAAGCACCTCCTGGATACCATCGGGGTCCCATAATATGCGCTTGTTTCTGGGTATGCTTTGCAATTTTCTTTGTATGACAGAAGGAAAATAATTGCTCAAGTTTTAAACCCATGACAGCTCAACTTCCAGTATCTTATTATACCCCATAATAGACTTTTTTTTTTCCCCCCCAAAAAAACCCCTGAAGATCTTTCTAGGTGATGAAATAGAAGACCAGGAAGCAAAAGCACAAGTCCTGGAAAACACCCATAAGAGTGAGTCTGCACAAAAAAATCCGGTGCATGTTGGTGGGATGCTCCTTCCTCCTGCACCAGCTCCAGGCCCGCTCTTTGGTACAGAAGAAATATAACTTGCTGAGTGCAATAGGCTCAACGACAACAACAAGAAGAACATCAACTTTACCCTGCTCTATTTGACTGCTGCTCTCTCGTAGAAAAAACACCCACTGGGAAATTCTGACCAGACAACATTTAATTCAAACATAACGAGCCTGAATAAATGAAATGATCTGCCTTTGTGAAGGTTTTTGTCACGCTATGGGTGTCAAGGGCTAACTGCATGCGATTTTGAATGAGGTAAGTAAGATTTGGAAACAATCCCTGACAAACAGTGCAGGCAACTGGCAGGTAATCTCATCCAGCTTGATATTTCTTGGGAAGACATTGTTCCCACCTCTGTGGATTAGAGCTACTTGACTAACAGAAGCTCTAATTTGTGTTCCATATTGGGGACAAAAGCCCAAACAGGCAAAATATCATAAGAAGCAAGATAAAAGATTTTAAAAGAAGATCCAGTTGAGAGGAACTTGCCAAGACAAGCCTTGCTGGTGTCGAAATCTTCCCTCCCAGATGCCTACTCAAGGAATAATCCCCATGACCCTCAGTGGGTTTCCATACACAATACCCACTTCAGGCGGTTCAGTATTCTAGTCTGTGAATAATGCTAGTCCTACCAGAAGTGGCAAAAAAATATTCTTTTCCTTTACTCCTATGTTTTGTGTGCAAGGAAGCAAAAGCTGCTCATTTTTTTTTCCATCTACTATTAATTTCAACCTGCTAGCGTGTGCTAAGGAGAAGATTGCTTTTTCCTTGTAAAAGCTAGTCCAATACTAAGACAGTGACTTCTGTGGCCACCCGTTCCAGGGATGAGCAAATTCGACTAGGCAGGAGTCTTTGATTAAAAACTCCACTCTGTTCACATCACATCGTATTTTCAAACAACATAAAGATGGCCCAACTCATTTTCCTCTGAATGCTGCCTTATATAGAGGTTGAGAGTGACCGTCCAGGTTTTGAGTCATTATTTGCCAATGTACTAATATCGATGTGATGATTTAGGAGGAATTAACATTATGGATCATTTACACGAGTAAATGATGTTCTTGCCTACAAACTCAAACAAGGCAATTTCTAACTAGGCCTAGTCATTTCTGGGTGGAAAAAGAAAAAAAAAATCACATTATCTCACACAGAAAAGAACCTCCTCTATCGGGCCGTGTATTTCCTCCATTTTCATACAGATTTTCTTAAAAAGCCATTTCTCAGGCATCCCATGGGCAACTGTTCAACGCTTTCCCTGGCTGCAGCCTCGCATACAAATCAAATCAGTCCCAGCACACAGCACGCCTGAGCAGACCTGCTTGGTATGCCTGACAGCAGCAGGGGTTTAGCACCACGCCAGGACTAGTACGAATCCAACTAATGCCCATCTCTCCTTCAGTCATTTCTAGCAATAAACCACAAATATTTATTAATGGGTAGAAACTTAAAGACTGGCATTATGTCATGATCTAACAAGATACCTATCTTCTCACATCATCCATTCTCTGAACTGATGTAATATGGATAAATGAACTTTATAGGTTAATCTTGCCATATTAACAAAATATTATATTATGGAAGAACTTATTTTAATGCAGTTTTGACTTTCAATTGTTCCACTGCTCGTGAAAGATTTGCATCCCCTAATTCACAGCATTTAAAGAGCTGTGATGCCCAAACACCACGTCCAGCATTCACATGGCAAATAGCAGATGCAGATCCCTGGCAGGATTCCCACTGTCCTTATGACATCATCTGCCAGGGCAACCACGTGATGTAAGCAAAGCGGAAGATGTCCACGGGAGGAGAGTAAGTGCTTGCGGACACCGAGGGAAATGCGCCCGACCGGGAAGAGCGTAGCAGTATTGAAAACAGCTTATGATATATGTGGTTTTGAGATGCTGTCCTGCTTTAAAAAAACAGGGGAAAAAACAGGTTTTGGACAAAACAGTAATTATTGATTATTGTAAATGACAAGCAGGAATCTTGTTTACTGGAAATATATGTGACATACTAATGTTAGCCCACCGTTCAATCTACGGTAACACCATTTTTTCTATATGTGTCAAGAATGGGGGAAGGAAGGGGAGATAAAAGAGGGTAATACCCAGCTCGAGTAACTATCTCTGCAGGAGGAAGAATCACCATTTGTTACCAGTCTGGGATCACAGGTTATCAGAAGTAAACTAAGAGATACTTATGTTTTCCACTAACCCCAGAGTTTAATCCAACCAAGAACAAGCGACTACGCTCATCGGCCAAGATCCTGTCACCATTAGTGGAAGAATGCCTTTGGGGCTGGCAGCCACATGTTTTGGTTGAGTTGGGACCTGAGGATTTTTCTCTGCAGACTATATTAATGCATATCACTCCCCAAATGGGAGACCACCAAACCAAGTTCTTATATAAAGAATTTTTTTCACGCTGTTTTTCTTCCAGTATTAAAAATGTATTTGTGTTGCTGCTAGAAAACTAATTTTATGCAGAGCTCACCTCACCCAAATTAAAAATAAAAAAAGGTGCATTGAATATTTTCCTTATAATACTCCAAAAGTTCAGATGCCCCACTGACTTCCATATTTTATTTCAAAGGAAAAAGAAAACCTGTGTGTCCTGGCAGAGCTGTGCTAAAATCCAGCCTCATTGTAGCTCCATATTGAGGATTTTTTCCTAGGAAAGCATCTCAAGTACAACCGTTTCTTTTCAAAGCATTGACAAACATTTCTATGGCTCCTGACTTACAGTGGTGGAAGGTCACCGGCTCAGTTCACATTATTCGGGTCTCTTTTCCACAGACGAAAGGTCTCACCGAGCAACTCAGCTTGGAGACAATGACCCATGAAGAGACTCATGGCTTTCCTAGAAAATAAAGTCTGTCTAAATCATTTAAGCAGGATAACGCCTTCTTCCTTCGTGAAAAAAAGTGTCTTTCACAGCCTGTCTTATCTTTGTTATGAAAAAAAAAAAATGCCTTTCATTCAAGTTGCAGTACAATGATCTCGTCCTACCAGTACTAGACATTCCCTCTCTCCGAGCCCATGTCTCCTAGCATTGGGTCCCCAGCATGAATAATTGCTCTGCACAGGCCTGGCAATGGGCAGAGTGCAGGTTTTCTTGACATCTCAACAACAAAGTCAGACTTCACCCCAGCTGGCTCCGTTCCCTCCGAGCTCGACTCGAAGTAGTGTGCCGCAAGGGTAGGTGTTCAGCTGGCAGAGAATTGCAATGTGGTAGCACGGGACCCTACAGCAAACATTCCTGCCAGCACCCCTCTATCGATCAGTGGTGAAGCAATGACGTGGGACTTCAAAATACCCTCAGCGGCCCAACATCTGGGCACCCTCTGACCTGTGGCCACCTCCATGTGCTGGCAAAAAGTTGGTGTGCATGGACCAGACTCGCTGGCTGTCACTCTCTCCTTGGCTGCATCCACCTCTTCCTCAATCCCTAAAATGATCTCATCTATTCAGCTTTATGTCCCTCCTCCAAGATTAGCTAGAAAAAGAAGCCATTTTTGGCAGATCCAATAAAAGGAGGATGCAAATAGTTAAAGGTAAAAAGTAATAACAACAACAAGAAGAAAATTTTAGGTCAGTTGTAATGGATTCACGTAATTCCTGATATACTTACAATGCAACCCAGTAGAAAGGTTCACATTTCTAAAACGTCAGGTAATATACCTACAAAGAGGGGCGTGCAGGATCCTTGGTATTTTGACATTTGAAATCTTTCAACTGAAGAGAAGTTCTATGTAAGGGTCAGCCTTAGTTCAAGCAGAAACTCAGTGCTTACCATAGCAAACACTACCGAATTCAACGTCACCTTTATCGACCATCCCTCTGGCCTTAAAGCACATCATATGTGAGTACTACAGAGTCAATATACTAAAAAAAAAAAAGAGCTTTTTCCCAGCAAAGCAGCATGCTACATGCTGTCATGGCAAGCTTCAGGACCGTCTTTTTTTCAGGACCAGATTGCAGAAAAAAAAAACAACAAAAAAACCCCAACAACTTTCTGCCTGCCTAAAACAAACCTCCCGGATGAGCTTCTGACTCTGCTCATGTTCTCAAGTCTCCACAATATACTCAGTTATTTGCTTTGTTTTCATGATATTTAGGATTAAGTTATTACATTTCCAGATATTTCCCCATAGACATTTTCTTAAATAGCTTACATTGAAATAGTAATAATCCTTTGGATGGTCCAGCTGATTGTTCACCTTATTTCTTTTCACTAGGGTAGGTCTGTAAATTAGATCTCTCTTCTCCAAAGTTTTCTTGGATGAATGGTTTCATTAATAAGAAAAGAAACAGAAATCGATTCAAGCATTCAAAAGGCTCCAAAGAAAAATAATTTCAAAGAAAGAAGAATTTAAGAAATTTCAAAGCCCAGAGGAAAA
>VZTQ01007115.1:81543-288877 GCA_013400755.1 Pelecanoides urinatrix | reverse complement strand
GGAAAAAAAAAAAAAAAAAAAAAAGACTGTAGCTATTTTCTGTAAACCCCAGCTTAAAAAATAAGGGAAAAAATACAGCAGGTTAAAGACTTGCCAAGAAATGCAAAATGTCACAGTTAGATATACTGATTTTCTACTGTTTCTTTCCTGATGATGCCTTTTTATGATAACTTTATCCTCTAAGCCATTAATAAATGTAGTTTGATGTTTTATTTTAAATATCCCTTTCTAGTTTCATCCAAGTACTAAATTGCATATGGCTTTTAATCTTTGCATCCCAAGTAATATTTCTCTCCCTGTGATGCTCACACCTTTGGGAAATGGTGAGCAGGGATACCCCTGCCAGACCCTGAGCCTTGTTGAGCATCTACATCTCTGGTTCTCCAAGGTTTTGTGTCTTCTGCTGAGGAGGAACGGTGACTCTGAGGGGTAAAACCAACCACTGCTAACTTCTTGTAGGAGAGACGCTGGGATGTACACGCACATGTGTGTGCTTCTGCACACTCCAGAAAGGAAAATTTGGAAGGAATTTGTGTTTTATTGACCCCATTGATGAGCAGGACCTTCCTATAACAAGATCTGCAAGCTAACACTTTTGCCGAATAGTCTACAAAGTGTCACTGGCAGCAAATCATCCTGTTCTTAGCTCTGTGTAATTTGTAAGGACGTTTGAAGGCATGTGCTAGGGCATAAATCATTTACAGTACACAATTGATTCATGTGAAATTTAAGTTAGTTCACTCTGAACTCCAAACAATTACCACTGTGGTGATTTTATAAAATGTCTCTTCCCTCGGGAAGAAAGCATCTAAATCAAGCTCGGTTTCAAGCCACAAAAATTAATGATAGGTATTCTCGTCTCAACGTGCAGGAAGCTGTGCACATAAATCCCCACGTCAAGATGAGCCTCATATAATTTTAAACATTACACAAGCCCCAGATTCAAGTTTTAAATTAGAAGCTCACCTAAACTAGGAAAACCTCTCCGTTCTTACAAAGAGCTTTTTCACTTAAATAAGAGCAAACACATTAAAATGGTCAGAAAAATATGGCCTTATAGAATCACGTACCCTTGGTGTCATACTATTCCAGGAGAAGTTTAGTTACACCAATTTTAAATGGGTAAACTGCTGATCATCCAGCCAGCTGTGGTTCAGAGCAAGGTTATATCCACTTCTGTGTCACTGCCTTATCTGAAGGATATGGCAAATGGGATGGGGACTCACGGAAGAAAATAGCGTCAGAAAAAGTAACGACACGCCACCAAAGTCAGCCACCGAGGTGGGGTGACGGAGCGAGGCGGGGCGATGGAGCGAGGCGGGGCGATGGAGCATACCACCCCTCCGCAGCGAGTTTCCCAAAAACGAGGTAACCCCGAAAGGCAAAGCAGGACGAATGTGGGCACACGGGCTGACCCGTCCTCAGCCGTAGGAGGAGGAATCGGGCATCTTCTCCCAGGTTACAGCTTTCTCCAGATCATAAACCACTAAGACAAAGATCAACTACACGACACAAAGCCTCCTCAGCTCCGGACCGAGCTTTGCTGGGGCTGTACCCTGGGCACCATCACAGATTAAATGGAATAGGGTTTGCAGTGGGAGAGAGTGACAGCTTAGCAGATATTTAGCCAAAAAAATGTAATTTTAAGTCAACAAAGTATGTTGAAGACTTGTTATGTTGATTTATAAGATATATTACTCTCTTTACCATTACGGTCATTAGCAATACGCGACTTGCTACATGTTTAGAACACATTAAAAAATTTGTAGAATGAACATTTTGTTCCTCATTGACTTTAAAAGCTACAAGAAAATTGTCATCACCCAAATATGTCTAGACCTGAGTGTCACATGCAAGTTAAAACATCTGTTTTCTATGCTTGTCTCTATCTTCTGTCTAATTTTCAGATGTTGCAAGTTTTCACTTAACACGACAGCCAGGGATGAATTTTTCTCTAGCGTTTCCAAAGCCGTGCCGGCCTGGGACAAAGCCCCGATCAAAGCCTTCAGACTTACATGGCTGTGAAGTTACCGTGAGTATTTAAAAGGATCACCACACTTCCCTGATTTAAAATCCAGCTCAAAACACGCACGCCTCGCAGGACAGCGGGGAAGGAAGCAGGTCCTCGTGCCCTGCACAAACGGGAGAGGTTGTTGGTCAAGATGAGCAGCCCAGGGATGTTTAATAACAACAAATAAATTATCTTCCAGAACCAGGATCAGTCCAAAACCCCAGATGGTCCAACAGCCTCCGCCACACCAGCGTTGCCATCCCAGGGGCTGCCTCGGTGGGGGCACGTTGGTGCCAGCCATCCCCACCCACCACCTGTGGTCAGCACGAGGTGGCCATTGGCACCGAGCCTGTGGCCAGCCCTGCCCCAGCCCCGCCAACAGCACCCGCTGGTTCAAATCTTCAAGCAAAAAAAGCCACCTCCTCTCCGGCCACCGAGACGGCCGCTGCTCCGGCCCCGTGGCCCACGGCTGCTGGCGCTGGGTCCCTTCCCACAGCTGCCCCGGTCACCGCTCGGGCTGCTGCAGAGGCAAATCCTTGGGGTTTTTTAGAAAAAAGGAGCAAACCAGGGTGTGTGCAGCTGGCATCCCCCCTGGCCGCCTCCTCCGGCCACGGCTCCTTCGCTCCGGCCGCACAGCAAAGCCCACGTGGGGAAAATCATCAGCAACGCTCAGAAAACTGCTCCCCACTCCCCTCACCCCGGGTCCCCTCCCAGCTCCCCGCCGCGACCCCCAGGGAAAGCCAGGGAGCGACAGGAGCCGCCGCTTCACTTCCCAGCCTGGAAATCATCTCGCTGAAGAAAGGATTCACCATCACGACCTTTCCCAGGTTAAACCAGAGTTTCCCACCCGGAGCCAGAGTCCCCGTGAGAGCCAGGGCTCAGCCCCCGCCGGGGGCTGCAGGGAGGGACCATGCCGAAATGCCGGGCATCGACAGGGGCACGGGCAGAGCACCCACGTCTATGCCCTTGGTAAGGCAGCTTCTAACTATGGGATTTGATTGAAAGGGTGAATTAAAACTTGTCTTTCTCTGCAGGACCCTCGCTGATGACGGCAGTACCCGGGCAAGGGAGGCGGCCACCATGCTGCATCCCCCGAGCATCTTCCCCAGGGGACGGCGTCCAAACGTCGGCGCTGGCTGCTCATCCCCTCCTCCCCAGCGCCATCCTGCAGCAAAATGCTCTTTCTTGCTTATTTATAGAGGATGGAGGAGCTGGTTTAATTGATAGATCTGCAGCTCCGGGGTTTGCCGTGCCATGGGTGGGTGGGTGGTTGCAGAGGGTGTCCCAACATCGCGGGAGGGGGGTCCCAGCACCGGCAAGGCTTAATGTTAAGGATATAATCTGTAAAGAAAAGCTTGAAATCATAGATATGGACCGACCTCAGAGTTAATGTCATTAGAAAAGGTTGACATCTCTTGTTTTACAGCCTGGAGCCAAATGGGTCCACAAATTCCTGTAGAGCGAAACCTTCCCCAGCACCATCACCCCGAGGACAGCACGGCTCGAACCACGCAGCGGCTCTCCCCCAGCACCGGGGAGAAGTTTTCCAAAAAGTACACTTCTGTTTCAAAGCTACTTTCTAGAGCTGCTTTTCAATATTAAAAACCTGATCTTTTTGTCAGAAAAAACCCAAAAGGTAACTGTGACCCAGCTGGAAAGAGGCACCACAAGAAGGGTATTTCAGAGCTCAGCGGGAAGCTCGCTTGACTCAAGCCAAAACAAATGACCAAGTCAGCCCCGAAGTACGAAATACCCTACAGCACGGCGTTCCCAACGGCACCACGAGGAAACGATGCAGAGGCAGCACTTGTTTGTTAAAATCAAGACTGCGAGAATTATCTGTGTGTTACAGGAAATGTCTTGCTAAGTGCTAACAAATAGGCTCAGGAGCATCCCAGATCCAACTGAACACCGGGAGCTATACCAAGAACTAGTGCAGAGCAAGAGCTGCTGCTTAAATCCAACCTTACCACCCTCAGCCCCAACTCGTCCCCTGTAGCAAGGTGACCTGCAAAAAGCAGAAGCAGATCAGGCAGCAAATACTGATACGAGTCACCCCAAAGGCACCTAAATTATTACAGGTCACAGATTTTAAAGGTAGATTCAGGTGTCTGATACCTGATAACCTACACCCTAACCCAAGTCACTTCTCTTATTCGCTTCTCTGCGTTAAGCCACAGTTAATTTCCTTGCGGCTGTGAACAACCCCTTGCACAAACGTGCCCTATTTATCACAGCCAGTCCTCGAATCGTCGGTCTTTTACACAGCCGACACCAGCAACCCATCCAGATATCTCCCCTAGAAGAAATTTATTTTCCTGCCTTCTACAGAAAAAGAAAAAAAAGGATGCTTATGATCATTTTTTATTAATTTTGCTACATTTTTTTCCAGTCTCATCGCTAGCATCATTTCACCAGCTCTTTATTTGACACGCTGAACCGGGGCAGCGTGCAGGGGATGCAGGAGATGCTCATGATGAAGCGGGGCTTAACCCCGCACAGCACCATGAGCTGGTGCCTCCCCACCCCAGCCAGGTCACAGCAAAAGGAAAACAATTTGTGATTTAGTAAGTTAATCAAAACTCCAATTGATCCACTTTGTATTTTCTTTCTCTTTACTTTCCAGCAATTTAGGGCAATTTTTTAAATTAAATACAAAGGCCTTTCCACATTTCAGAAAATTAATCACTTTTGGCATTTATTAGTTATTCATTTCTGCTTAAAACATGTTTTATAATTCATTAAAGTACCTCAAAAATTAAATTCTTAACAGCCCTAGGCTCAAAATATGTTTAAGTAAGAAAATTAAGTACAGTAATAAATAGTGAGGAATTCTGAAATATTAATTTGGCCTGTAGCATTTCAAATGTTTATTTGCAATAATTAATTTGAAACCAAGTTTACATTGCCTTTGCCAGTAGTTTGCTGGGAACTTTCAGTTACGTTACTAATTTCCTCAAATTTGCCCTTCTGGTGGCACATTCCATCACTGACAACCACTGCCAGTGCATTTAAATTAATTCTTTCAGCTATTTTCGAGTTTGATCATTTTCCATGAGGCACAGAAAATTAGCAAGACCGCTAAAGGATACGTTCCCGGCTGGGTGCGGGGGGAATTAGCTAACTGAGGTGATCATTAACGCCAGGTATATTTTCTGCTCCCCCATCTGCACCGCGGAGCCTGAGCTGCACGATGAAAGCACTTATTTTAAGACTGGCGCAAGCGGTAATGTATTTGGTGTCAGAAGTAAATGTATGCGCCCCACGCAGAGGCAGCCTCTGATATAAATTAAGATATAAGAAATCCCATACACCTAAGAGAAGTCTCAACTAACGAGTTATTACAGTTCCCCCCCCACCAGCGCTTACAGGACACGGTGACGCGGGGCCGCGGTGTCTCTTCATCGCCCTTCAGCAAACCAGATAATGTGCTTTTTTAACTTGGCAAAGCAAGCTCTTAAATAATTTTTATTCCTGAAGTGTTGTCTAGCTAGCAGGATTTAATGAGAACTTTTCTATTGTAGAATTTGTTCCAGATGCTGAGCCCTGCAGTATCATAATGTATTAAATCGCAGTAAATTCCCTAATCAAAATAGTACGCCTGTACAAAGTTCTATTTACAAGCATGCAGGTGTCAAAGTGACTTTTGCTAAAGCAGAGTTCAACAGCTTTGAAAAAATCACTAAAAATACACACCTGATCTCTGTTTTGATCTGAAAATACCTCTACGGATCTCAAAAATCTGTGTTTTGCAGATTTTGAGGTTTTTGCTCTAGATCAGAAGTTTCCAAATTTGCCTCTTGCTACTGTTTCCAGATAGAAGCTTTTGTACTTGGCTGCACCGGTTTCATCTGCTGAGGAAGAGCAGATGAAGAGTTAGGAGAGGCAAGCTCCGTATCCAAGTATTGCCCAAACACTTCTACACGAGGGGTCCACGCGGGTCCCGTGCGAGACCCTGAACCCTCCTTGTGCAGCCCGCGAGCTCTGCTGCCATCCTGGCCACACCATGCTCCCTCCCTTCTCTTCCTCCATTCCCAGTATGGTTAATATCTGGAAAAACCTTGCCAGAGGGGCTGTGAACTCTGAGTTTCTGGAGATGCTCAGAAGTTGATCCCTGATCCAAGCTCCCTAGAGAGCCCTCGGCCGCAGGCAGCTGCCCGCACCTGCTTTTCCTCTCCTCGGTCAGGAGTAGCAGAGAGTTGGCTGTTGGATAGCAGCGGCGAAGCCGTTTCGGCACGTTTCTGGGATATGAAGCGATCCCACAACCGGGAGAACAGCAGATCGTTCTCAACAGCACAGCCGCAGGTTAAAAATAAAATAAAATAAAAATAAAATAAAATAAAATAAAATGCAATTGAATTCCAACACCGTCTTCCTTGCTATGTATTCTCCAGCCGTTAAGTGGTCTCTGAACGTTTTCATCTCGGATAAAAACCCTGCATGAAGGTTTCCAGAAGGCCCCCTCCGCCGGCGGGGCGGTGCGGGGCCGGGGCGGGTGCGCGGGGCGCTGCCTCCATCTCCTGGGCGAAGCGGGGAGCGCAGGCAGCGGCAGCCGGAGCGGGCAGCGGCCGGCGGAGAGAAGCAGCGAGCCAGCCCGGCTGGAGGGAGCGCGAAGGGCTGCCGCAGCCCCAGGGTCACCCCCGGCAGCTCCGCCGTGCAGGAGGGAGGCTTCAGCGAGCAAGAACCGCCTTAAACACCGCGGAAAGCCCTTACAGGCACCGCAACAGGCGCAAGATAAGCCTGTCGTGGTTTAGCCCCGGCCGGGAACTCGGCCCCACCCAGCCGCTCGCTCACTGCCCCCGGGTGGGATGGGGGAGAGAATCGGAAGGGTAAAAGTGAGAAAACTCGTGGGTTGAGATAAAGACAGTTTAATAGGGAAAGCAAAAGCCGCGCACACAAGCAAAGCAAAACAAGGAATTCATTCACTGCTTCCCATGGGCAGGCAGGTGTTCAGCCATCTCCAGGAAAGCAGGGCTCCATCTCGCCTAACGGTGACTTGGGAAGACAAACACCATCACTCCCAACGTCCCCTCTTCCTTCTTCTTCCCCCAGCCTTATATGCTGAGCATGATGTCATATGGTATGGAATAGCCCATTGGTCAGCTGGGCCAGCTGTCCTGGCTCTGCTCCCTCCCAGCTTCTTGTGCACCTGGCAGAGCATGGGAAGCTGAAAAGTCCTTGATTGACATAAACACTATTTAGCAGCAACTAAAACATCAGTGTGTTATCAACATTATTCTCATACTAACGCCAAAACACAGCACCGTACCAACTACTAGGAAGAAAACTAACTCTATCCCAGCCAAAACCAGGCCAAAGCTGGACTTGTCACCACGGTTCAGTGTGGTTTTGAGGTTGCTGTATAGCTGTACCTCACTAGTACCAATTTTTCACGAGAAGAGCAAAGGAAGAATTGCACTCTCTTGTGCAGCAGCACTGTGCTTCACCCCTGCTACTGTTACTGCTTTCTCATCTATGAAACTACTAAATTCAGCCCAAAAGAAGTGAAGGACAACACATTACCTGTTTCTAACACCTTGCTACATGATCAACCTTCAGTTTAATTACAAAGACCTCCAAACAAGCCTTAAGCACATCCAGCTGCCAGATTAGCAATGCACAGTGCCTCTATCTGTGCTCCACAAATGCACTTATAATCCCCCCTCAAAAGCTTTTAGAAGTAAAAGCAAATATGACCCCCTCAAATTGAAAGGAATCTAGCCGTTTGTAGTTGTGAGTCCCAGGCATCTCAGCAGAGACGAGGACACAAACCTGGATGCCGACAGCCACAAGAGCCAGAAACCTACCTGTTCAGGAATAAAGTGATTTGCATTATTAGCCAGTATTAGGGCATTAAACCTTATTGTTTAAACACCGAGGACTTGACATGGTGAAACACCTCTGGCAAAAGAGTTTTCTTATGTGTCTTTCAAGAGGCATACAAGAAGCCCCAGCCTTTTTCTTTAAGAGAAATTCCCCCAGAAATTCTGAGGGAAAGTTAAATAAAAACTAAAATAAATACAGTTAACCGTATTTTGGCAGGATGCCTCTGCCAGCAGACTTAGGCTTCCTGCTACATGCTAGCGCTAGGGCACAGATGTGTTTGAAGCGGAGGACGGTGTGGCAACACACAGCCCATTGCAGCCCTGCTAGAAAGGAAACCTATCGCGTTCAGCAGTAAATCACGACCTTCACTTCATAAAGACAAGGAACAGTCTGAAAAGGGAGCTCTTCATCCAGGATTTCTGCTAAAACCCATGTATCATTTAACCGGGGTCTCAGTCCTTACCTCCTGCTCTCCGAGGCCCATCACTGACCAGGTTATGCTCGAGGAGGAGCGTGCTCTGGTCTCCTCAACGTCCCAGTTCCTCGGCGTCCAGCGTGGCAATACACCGCTGTTGATGCGGACATGGTTTGGTGACCACCTACAGAAAGCTACTCAGCTGAAGTGAGCATATTTTAAGTATCTTTGAGAGCATTTTATTCACCTTAAAGCATTTTCTACCCCATAAAAGCACAAGAGACAGACGTGGGAAGGTGCCTCTTACAGTCATAAAGCTTCAGAGGTGAATCACGGGGAAAACAGCTTCTGAGAACCAACACTTGCAGGAAAGCAAAACGGGCTGGATGCGCTTGATTAAGGCACATTCTGTGGTCTCCTCCTTTCTAACACTTGGCTTGTCCCTGTGCTTGGTTTCTGAAAACACTCGCTGGCATCTGATGAGTAAGGTTGGTTGCTTTTTAATCCATGCCTTATCTCTTCTCCCACCGGCAACATCTCCACCAAGCCTACAGGAGCCCACTACCTGAGACTTTGCGGTTTTCAGGTTTTTTTGTTGTTGTTTTAAAATTATTTTTAAGTAACCTTTTGTCCAATTTGGTTATTCTTTCCTGCCTACCCTCAAGAAAATCGCAGCAATCCCCACCATCTTGGAATCTTTTTTTATATCTTGCCTCCTATATAGCTTCAGTTGCCCACTTCTCAAGCCCAGCTTTGCAGTTTGCTCTCCAGGACCACCACCACCACCACACCAAGCCCTGGGGACCCCCGGCCCAGAGGCCCCCCAGGCCCAGCGCAGGCTGGCGCTGCTGGGCAGGGGCAAGGGAACAGCTCTCTGCCACGAAGACCTTGGTCCTCTTCAGCTCCTACTTTTTCTTTCCTACTTCCATTACCAATTTATTAATGAAAACATGAAAAAAAACCCCACACAACAGAAAAAAACCCAAGCCAAGAAGCACTTGCTCCTTCCCCAAATTGCTGAGGGCTCTGTCTGGGGGTGGCCCCGGAGCCCCCCCATCCCGCAGCGAGGGCTGCCCCGGGGCCAGGCGAGCCCACCGCAGGCAAGCCTGCGCGAGCAAGCGCCATCCTGGAGAGCGACGGACTTCAGGCAACTGTGGAAAAATCCTGTCTGTGTTTTTGGACTGTAGGGTAACTGAAAAACAAGGTATCTGTAACCCATTTTGAATACAAACAGCAACACTAGATACTGAATACCTCAGAAGTATTTAAAGTCCAGATATTGCAATCCAACTTCAATGTTATTTTTAAGTCCAGATATTGCAATTTAACACTATTATATCCAAGTATCTCCTATTCTTGTCCCCCGATGGGGATGACTGGCTGCATACTGAGCTGTTCCGTCACTCACCAGTGAGATCAACCACATTTGGCTTCACAGTAACGGTTCACATATAGGACAGAAGAGTTCAATCACCTGCAGCGATTTATCAGCTTAAATCCAAAGAGGAAGCAGTGCCAGGAGGCAGAGACCTCGCATGGCAAATGCTGATGCACGTACTTAACTCCAACCAGGTGTGCAGGACACTTTAATGTGATTACTCTCATTCATTACCTAAGTGCCTGTATTTTCAAAGGACCAGACATTTGCTGGAAAATAATTTCCTCCTAATATAGAAAGTCAAAGCTGGATAGATACCTGAAAAACATATAGAAGGCAGATCATCCCACCCTGAAGTAATACATCAATCCTAGCAGTGGATGTATGTTTTATTGAAAGTGTGGCATGAAACACTCAACTGTGAGTATAAATTTATAAACAGCTCTTGATGTATGTGAGACTTTTGGCAAGGTTTACCAAATAATGCAATTGACAGTACATTTAATTTAGGAATGTTCGATCGTTGGTTTTTATATCAATTTAAAAAAAAAAAAAAGAGGAGTTGATGAACTTCCAAATCATAAATGACGGATTTTTGTCAATTATAAAATATTATGAATTTGCAACCTTTTTATTCTAGTACTCAAGGAACTGCCAGCTATTTAAAACTGTACCTTTATCATTATTCACAAAGTTTAACAAAAATAAATACAATTTTGAGGTTGTCTTTGGCATGTCGTAATTCAAGGCAATAGTATCTTTTAGCAGCACAGTGCAAAGAAAACATACCATACAATGCACTACTAGATTCAGCCTTACAAGGAGAAGAGAACGTAGTACAATGCAAACTTTAATGTCAATATATACAGAGCTTTAAAGAAAACATTTTTTTTAAAATTAAATGAAATAAATACAATATGATACAAAATCCACAATATGCTTAGAGAAAGAAATGACAGTTACAATATCTGATAACGGGGACCTTTTGTATAGTTTCATCTTTGAAGTACCTCAGAGAGCATGTAATCCATTGCACACTGTTTTCAATTAATGCCCTTTCGTATATTGAGATTTATAGCCAGTCACGTGCCAGAAGAGTTTTAGCTCTAATCAGAGTATCAGTGCAAGATGCCAAAGTGCTTGGGATATTATGACAATGCAATCACTTAGCAAACGCTGCTCATAAGCCTAATGCAAAACACACAAAATAGGAACACTGTCCTGCAAAGGAGATCCACCTCCAGCATCTTTTCAGTTCTCACATTAAAAAAACCTAAACCAGGATTCAATGTTATTCAAACTCACTATTGGTAATAAGCTATTGCCGAAATCTTTATAATTAAGAATCATAATCAATTAAATATCTTTTAAAGCTTTCAAAGAAAGTTTGCTTTCATAACATAGGAAAAACCTCAAGAAAACCAGTCACTGATTATTTTGGGGGAGGACTTCTAATTACATAAGTTATTATAATACTCAAGTCAGCTTTAATTATACACTAAGGGTGTTTTGTTTTTTTTTAATTTTGTATTCATTCTTCTATTCCCAAAGGAAGATGTAGGCTTATCAGCAACATAATTTGGGGGAGTAAACATTTTAAAAATACACTGAAGCAGGGACAAACAGTATTCAGAATGTACTTAACTAAAGGGGTGTTAATGCAGAAGGACGGTACGGTACGAATGACAGCGTAGGCGTGTTACCGACAGGTATCAATACATACCCAAGAAAGTTTTTTAATAAACTTTCAAGGAGAAATTTGTTATTTTTTTTAATCAGATAGAGTCCTTATGTAATCCTATGGGAGCTCTATTATGTTGCACAGCTTCAGAAGCCTTCTGAAAACTTTGAGAAAGAAAAACCTGCTCCTCTCTCCCCTCCCGCAAATATTTGCAAACGTCTCATTCTGGATAGGACTGAAAAACTTAAGTGCTACAGAAGTACATACAACCCCCGTGTTCGCATTGATCAGCGTTTTAGCCTAATTTCATTGATACAATTCAGGATAATTACTATAATATTGTGTAATTGATTTAACTCAATTCTTACCAGCTATCTCAACTTTTTAATTGTAACGTCTGAGGGCAGATCGCCGAGTACTGGACGCAGCAATCTGTCGCCGCAAGTGACCAGTTCCTAAGTATACTGCAAGTTACTCCCAATTGTTGATGTTTGCTAGAGGTAACTTTAACTATCGGACATATGAAGATTAGCTTTGGAAAAATGAATTAAAAGATGGAAGACAGAATTCAAGCTCGATATGACTGACTTGGGTGAGGTTTTGGATGCCTTCTCTGGATGCAAGGAGAACATTTGAACCATACTACAACGCAGGCCTCAAACGGACAGTACGCTTAGACCACCTACACCTTCGCGTGGTCAAAGAGAATTTACTAGTTTTAAGCATAATGGGAAAAACAGACAACATGCTAACAACGGCATTGAGACTGCACAAGCCACAAAACAATGGCTTAAATGAATCCACCCATGGTAATGCTCTTGGGTATGGGCACTCTTCGTTACGCACCACTGGCTGATATCGATGCCACTGCATAGTTTTTGGATACATAACAGGAATACAATGGAGTTCCTCACTTTTTAATCAAAAGGATAACTGAAGATAGAAATTGCCATATCCAAGAGGTGAAAGAACAGCAAAACACATCATGAGCCTGCTCCAGCTATAGCTGATGTCTGCGGGAATCTACTCGCTTTAGTGAGAATGTATCAGGCTCTATGTGTGCTTGAGAACTAGCACTTATTTATAATTGCCATTACCAAACACCAGAGTAGAAGCTATTTTGCTGGCAGGAACAGAAGCCATATCCAAAACACTGTATCATTTAAGATATTAATTCGTTCTCTGGAAATTCTTCTAAATACATAATATGTATACCTATTTCTTTGTAGTTATAAGCCTTCATAAAAAATTTCACTCTTAAAAAAAATCAGGACAATAGTAAAATTGTAACTAGTTGGTAATCTTGAACTGTGCAAAGACTGTAAGAAAGTGAAATAAGTTACCATAACCTTTCACTCCAGCCAATAGCAAGTTCAAATAAGTGTTCTTCCATTTCAAACATTTAACTCATCACTCATGAGCAGACCATGCTACTTCTTAATACAATCGCTTAATTGAACAAAATCTATGTGTGAAAAAAAGGATGAGAAGTATGCAAGAAATTCCAAAAGAGATATCACAAAGATAATGATCATTAAATACTATACAGTAAGAGTAAACTGCAAGTGAACTCTTTTGTATCCCTGTATATCCAAAATGTTTTAAAGACTGATATGCTGAAATATTCATAGCAAGTAAACTCCCCCCCAAATTAAGGATTAAAATTGGCACACCAGGGTACACTGGCCTGTCAGATATAACACAGGTGTTTGTCCATATGTTTTCCTTGTGATAAGACAACTTTGTAATGTTTCAGTCACTGAAACCTTGCTTTTACCCCAGGAGTACCACTTGCACTAAAGGCTAGCAATGATATAAAACCAGCAGGGATAACTTTATAGAAGATGTTTTAAATTCTTTGCTAAGAATTAGAATATCCATCATGTTTGTGTACTTTTCCTCTTACCACCTTTGCTTTGCACACCGAGAAGAACTTAAGTACCTTCAGCTGCTTACAACTGCTTTTGTGCAAAATGCTTTTAAGGTGCTTATAATGTGGTGCTTCTAAGCAAGCTAAAAGAAAATACCAATATAAACACTGTTAAATGATTCATGAATAAAGCCATTAAAGACCAGCTGCTACCTTACGGGAAAGCTAAAGATAATTCAAGTTTGACATTTTAGTTGTGTTCCACGCCTCGCATTACCCTTTACCCCAACACCATTTTTACTAGTACATTTCAACCCACATTATACCTGGACCTTGGGCTACGGCGGCTTTATTTCCACCACTGTTTTTTTTTTTTCTTAAAGTGAATTTGAATTCTTCTGGCAGTCATTTGTAAATCTACAAAAAATTATACCAACAGACTATAGACAAGAGGTTTACAGGCATTCTTGCTGGCAAAGGTCTTCAGTAATGAAAAGAAGGATGAACCAGCTGCGTAAGGGGCCGATTTTGTACTAAACAATAAGCTTTCCAGGAAGCAGTTGTGTTCTTTGATAAGCTTTCAAGCATTTCAAACAGGCACCTCAAAACTAGGCACAAATGGCCCCTAAAGCTTCCAACATCTATCAAACACTCAAGAAATTTAGTATGGGGTATGTTCTGCATGATACAAATAGCACACCTATGTTTGCTATATTCATTAAGTCTCAAATCTACATATATTCATTCCTAACTATTTGGCCAGATAATTTCCATCTTCCCCCACCACAACAAAAGAAAGCAGCTTATCTAACAGTACTTCCAATGCCACCAAGTACTTCACAGGTATAAGCAAAAACCTGCCAGCACCCTCTGCCTTTACTACCCCCACTCTTGGCAGTTGGGCCAGAGTTCTCCTGCAATTTTTCTGTCTCAAAACACCGAGTTCTGCCATCACCGGTGTCTTGTAATTGGCTACGAAAGGTATCCAAAACAGGAAATTCCATGATGGCAAATCAATCTGAACTACATTTGATTTTTGGTCACTTGGATTCTCTAATTGTTGGTCACTAATATACTTAATATTTAAAATGCATATCATCCTAGTATGACAGTACAATTGCACAGTAGCGTTTACAGCCTTTGAAAATACTTTGAAGCTCATAATCTCTGAATGCATTAGTTCCCAGTCTACTAGCAGTTAGCACTGGTTTTGAGTCAGAAAACCCCAAGATAATTCTGGCCCTGAAATTAATTTCCTCTCCATCACAGCACTTAGAAGCAGCTGAAGTCTTAACACCAAGACAGAGGGTGAGTGAGTGCTGGCGACAGGATTTTGTCAGTAACTTCTCCATAACTGTGAAATTTCTTGGTCAGAATTCCCTTATCTGGGCACACTGAAAGGCTTATTTATTTTCCCAAGCTACCCCTACAGTTAGGCAAATAGAATTTTGCATTTATATTCTGTAATATTTGTACATGCGGCGAGAGATTCAGATAGAAGCAACGTTCTATAAAAATCAAATAAATAAAAAATAAAATCCACGTGCCAAGTTTGTTACAATAAAGTGTCAGTTTGTCTTATATGCCAAACAAACTTAATATTGCATATATTCAGTGGAAACGACTGCCGAGGAAACAGTAACATAGTCATTGTACAAAAGGATAGACAATAAAAATAACAAAAATTTTGATTGCATGATGTTGTTTAAAGTGGTACCAATGTTATTTAGATGCTTAATTTTGGCAGTTTATACACAAACTTACTTTCTCCAGCTCAGTGCAGGACACAATATCATTTGTGGTAACAACTAGAAATGTTCATTCTCCTGTAAGAGGCCATTTGTTAACCAGCATTTCTTCTGGGTCACAAGTGATCAAATTAAGTTTATGGGTAAAGTGCAGAATCTTACACATCCCTTTTGTTTGTATTTTCACATAAACTTATCAGTTACTGGCACCATGCAAACACAGACCTTCCAAATTAACACTAATGCATTTAACACCGGCACAATACATTAGTCAACTTTTCATAATAGTAATGAACAAGTTAAATGAATTAAGTTGAATGAATAAGTGCCCAATTACAAAATTAAGAATTTGTCCTTCATAATTGGATCTAAAGGTGTGAAGAAAACTTACACTGACACTTTATGTACAACTTGGTCATTGGCAACGGTCCCCTAAACCATTTTTTAAACGAACCCAGCAAAACTATACAGAATGTGAAATAATATTTGCAACAGATCTCTTAAAGGACAGTGTAGAGAAATTCGTTATGGTGTACCTGATGTTTAAATTAATTTAACAGATACGGCCTGTAAAACACAGTATGAACCTGTGGATTTTTTTTTTCTTTTTAAAAAAAGGACTTTTACAGAATTCAAGTAGTGTAGCAGGAAACCATAGATGCCTTTTGATCACAGGTCAGGCAAAATAGAGCCACGTATTGGATTTTCCCCTTGCTTCTGTGTGCTAAGGTGTCCCAGTGGATCTATAAGTCTGTTGATGTTAGCTTTTTCATGCTCCGGCGCTGAGCTAAACTTGAGGCTGCAACAGGCTCTAACACTGGCTGAAATGTCTTGTGATTCAGTGCAGAATATGTAGCAGCCATGGCTCCCTAGAGAACAATGAAATATATGAAAGGCTGTAAAGGTCATTTTTATCAGAAAATAAAACAATTGAATATTAAATTCTTAGTTAACTCTATGAAGAAAAAAAAACAGGACTTATGGCAGGTCATGCATATTCTCTAAAGTTTGCTTTGAAAAAAAACATTTATTGCTGAATCCTTCAGATTTCGAAGCATGGATATCTGACATTTTTTTTCCCCGAGTATTTCTTTTACATACCTTAGATATAGGAGTAACCTTTTCATATGCATCAGAATTAGTATCTTCCAAGCAACGTTAGCATCAATTTATCAAATGCAGCCACTTAAGTGGCTATTCAGGTCCTGACTTCTGAAGACAACACAATTAAGACTGGCTATCACAGGTCCGTGTTTTTGAATCTACTAATAACTAATGAAGTCAACTTAAAAGCTGTCTGTATACAGTAGAATTTTTGTGTCACAGGTCAGAAACACAGATACAGAACAAACAGATAAAATACCGGTGGAAAAGCTGTAGCATAGTCTGTTAATTTATATTAGGAAAGCACAATATGAGACAGTCATAGAAAGAAATCCCAAAAGATTTCTTGAATAAGAATGCTAGGAGACCTGTGGAAGGCTCAGTCGCAGATAACTGTCTCATCAGGTTCCTATATGGCCAGAGCTACCTTAACCTTTGAAAAGAAAACACCCAGAAAAATCTCTTCCTTAACACACAGGTTAAAAAAAATTAGCTTGCCAATAATTTCTCTGCTTATGTAACTTAAATACGTATGTTCTAGGGAAAACAAAAGCAAGCCAATTTCTTTTCTGAAGAAAATAAATCAGTTCTTCCTGTAGCTCTAAAAGCAACCCAATTCACTGCACATCCACCAGCTCAAGCAACATTCAGCCTTCAGGTTGTCTTACCTTTACTAGATGTGGTGCATCTTGCCTGTTTAGTTGATAATGCGGCAACTGGTCCCTACAGGCTATCCATGAATGTTTTAATACTTGCTCTGCTGTATATCGCTGATGTGGATCTACATGAAGCATATGTGATAACAAGTCCTAGATAAAAGTGAAAAACACGCATATTATTCAGTTAAAATTATCTTATACAGACTTTAAAGCATTAGTTATGGCAGCAATGAAAAAAGTACCCTATGTGGCAGGGATTAACACAATGCAAACACACACACACACAAAAATCAGCAGATAAATTGGATCATTCTGTGCCTTGACACCACAGAAGTCCGAAAACAATGTGTTGTACTGTTTAATCACTTTAACAGAGCAAGCCTTTATTGTGAAGGAACTTACTGCTGTTTGCATGTTTCATATTTCAGTGTGTTTATTATTAATATAATCTTTAAAAGACTAGAAATCCTATTAAAATTTAGCAGACGGATTTTATGGGGAAAAAGCTATTATTTGCAAACGTCTCCCCTCACGCGTACCACGCAATTGGGGTCTGCTGACTACATATTACAATTGAATTCATATATAGTGATAAACTATCAAAGAATTTTTCCTTCAAGGAGCTATATAAAGAGTAAAGGCAACAGAAATGGACACTTGTTTTTGCCTGTTTGGTAGCTTATTGCTAATGCTTCTAATTACAACATTGGTCAAAAGAAGAGCTGGGTGGGAAGGGCACAGAACAGAGACAGGAATAGCTTGAAAGAAAACAAAATATGAACAAGCTGACAGAATGTTCCCTTTGTTTTAGGTACAAAATGTTACGCATTCTTAAATATACAGAAGTGAATTACTTGTGCTAAGACAGCATCAGCCAATAAGTATTCTGAATCACTCCTACCAAACGAACAAATAGTGTGGTTCCAAAGGATCAGGGTAAGATTTAATATTAATGCCAAGCTTTATAAAAGGTTACAGTGGTGACTACGATACCTACAGACCAGCCCAACACCAAACCCAGAACACACATACAGCAACCGATCAGAGATGCAGTCTTTAAATAAGAAGTACAGCCACATAATCCAGCTGATCAAGATTTTTGGCAAGATATCCAGGTATATTTGGTTGTTAAAGTGCTAGTTTAATTGCTGAAAATACTACAAAGATAAAAGACCCGATGACTTCAACGTCAAACAACTTTTAAGAAATTGCACTACAAAAAAATCAACCTATTAATGCAAGACTGGTTAGCTACCAGAACTAATAGATAATTGTAAAAAGTCATCCTTCAATTTAAGGAATTCCACAAACACCTGATTTTAGTTCAATAAAGACAAGGAATAAAAGACAGTGATGATTAGGAAAGCCTATATTGGGACCTACCTTATTTAAAATCTTTATCAGTGATCTGGGGAAGCAAGAGAGTGCACTCTTGCAGTGGGGCACCAAACTGGAGGCATGGGGAAAGAGCTAACGAGTTCAAGGGCAGGGCAGCCATCCAAAGGGACCTAGGCAGGGTGGAGTAATGGGCTAACCAGAGTCATACAAAATTCAGCAAGGACAAATGCAAAGTCCTGCACTTGGAAAGGAAGAAATTGTCACCAAGGCACAGGGTGAGGACCAACTGGCTGGGGACCAGTTTTGCTGAGAATGACTGAGGTTTTGGTGGTAGACAGCAAACTGAACCTCAGCTACCAGTGTGACCTGGCATCCAAGACGACCGAGAGCATCCTGGGCCAAAGCACAGCAAGTAGACTGAGGGAGGTAATTGCATTCCTTTAGTCAGCATGGCCAAAGGAATGGAGACAGAGGACAAAGTAAAACACAGGATGTTCTGGCTTGAAATTAGGACAAGATTTTTCCTCATTACAGCAGTCAAGCAGTGGAAAAGACTGCCCAGGCAAGTTGTTCAGTCTCCACCCTTGGAGGTTTCCAAAATCAGACGGAATAAAGCCTTGAGCTACCTGGTCAGATCTGATAGCTGACCCTGCTTTGAGCAGGAGGTTGGACTAGATGACCTTCACTGCAATAAAGTTTGCAGTTAATAATGGCAAACTACTGTGTCAGACTAGTCTATTTTATGCAGTTCAGTAGATGTTTACTTGAATTCTACAAAAATATAAGAACAAAACAAAACACATTTACACCTTTGCTGCATCTGAAACAATGTCCCAGTTGCCTCCACTTAAAGAGAATTTTCCACTGCCTATCCGTACCAGGATCTCCTCTGGAGTATCATTAGGACCATTGGCAAATGGAGTATAGCTGTTGAAAGGAAAAAAAAAAAAAAAAAAACAACAAAACAAACCCACACCTTGTTATAGGTAAGAAGCTGCAAGAAATTAGAGAAATTAGTAAAATTTCATGAATCATTCTGATTAGATATCCCACTGCTGACAGAAATACACTAGATACTATTAAATACTTCTATTAGCATTTCATTTTCAAAACTGTATTATTTTCTTTTCCCCATAATTGTGGTTAATCAAGTAGAATAAATGGGAAATGCAGACTAAAAAGATGTCTTAAGTTAATATCTTAATAACGTATTTTAACCAGTGCAGACTTTCAGTTAAACAGAAGTGATTCATAAACACAAATTATGCTGGATTACCACAGCATGTAAAGTAATCCAAACCTGGAACAGTATCCTAACAGAACAGCCCAATAAAGCTGGAGTAATATCGTGTTTAGGGTACGTGCATTTAATTAGACAGAGAATGATCAGAATGTACACACATCTATCATTTGGGGAAAAGCTACAAGAAAATTTTCATCATAGTTTTTTACTTAAATGAGTTTGTGAGGCTTAAACAACAAGATCATTAGTTTTGGAGGCTTATAACAGTTTGCAGGGCTTCCTGTAAATTTGGCTTACTTTCTACAAATCCTACTGTGACAGACTCGAAAGAACTAAATTGATCTGAATCACTTAAATACCCCTTTTAACAACGTCAGAATATTATGATGTTCTGGCATCTCCTACGATCATAGGCTAGTACCAAGTTAGTTTTAACTATAAAACCCAAATTTTACTCGGGTTAAGTATTTAGATCATAATACCCCTTAGATATCAAATTAGCTTGCAAACAGTAATAATTACGCTTAATGCATTCTATCTTAATACTTTGAAAGCTCTGCATAGAAGGATTAACTAGCATCATCAACAGAATTTTAGGAACTATCCCAACCAGTTAGTTCTAGTCTTTCAGCTAATGAGCTTAAGAGGAACAAAATGGAAAGCTAGGAATTCATGCTGGACCATTCCTTCTCTATACTTTTAACCTGCCATACATTTTAACCTGCCACAATGTTTTTTAAGTGTGCAAGCAGTAGTATACTGCCCAGTATCTGCATACTTGCACTTAAATCATACAGCAATCTGAGTTTTGATGACAAAACTGTAGTGGTGGTGGTGATTTTACACATGGAAGTAAAAATTTATCAAGAGGAACAGTTTCCAATAGATAGTATTTATCTATAAGACAAAAAAACCTGGTATTTTTCTGTTAGAGCAGAATTCAGAAAACCTTTTATCATTCGGTCACTAAGCACTTCATAGCATTTAATGGAAGTTTAGAGGTTTAGAAAGCTTAAGAGCTTACAAGCCAGTGTGTTCTACAAAAGGGCCAGGAGTCAAACCTGTGGCAGGAGATGCAAGAAGGTGGACTACAAGGGTACTAAGGTGGGGAAGACAAGAGGCAGAAGGAGCAAGAAGAAAACCACCACATATTTTCACAGACTAAATTCTCTCCTGGAAATTGGGGAGAGTCTTTGGCATAAACCAGTCATGCACTATAGAAGAGAGAAGTCTTGAAGCTACCTGTAAGATAAGCCTAGTTTATGTATGCATTTACTTACAGCTTCCTGTTCCACTTCAGCGTCTTTGTCGTTTTGCATTCAAATCAATGATGTAATATCTTACAATTTTAATGAAAGCATGGATTCATGCAGCATGCTGGAATTTTAGATAAACAAAAAAGCTAAGAAATATTTCTCACCCTGCCAACATTGTGTAAAGAAGAACACCCAAACTCCATATGTCACAAGCAGCATCATATCCCTGTCTCATGAGAACCTATAAAACAAAGAGTGTTAAAGACTTTTCGTATATTAAAAAAACCACCCCAAACCAATACCACTACACACAGCCTAAGTCAATCCCAGGATAATTTCAGAGGCTTGATTATTTATTTTTCAATATACAGGTTACAGTAACTATCGACAATATTTGTTCCCAGAACATCATCTCTTAAGATTCTCAACAGGCTTACATCTTATTTTTGAGGGTGGATTCTGCTATTTTTGAAGCAGGTTTATTACAAACATATGCACCAGTGTTTAGAAAGTATGTAGAATTATATTTAAGGAAAACTAGCAGAATTTTTCTTTTTTTTTTGTAAGCATTGCTAAAAAGTTAAAGTACTTGATGCATTAAAAACAGCACAGAGAAAACACATGGCAGTTTAAGATACCTCTGGTGCCACAAAGTTTGCAGTGTAGCACGGAGTTAGTAGTAGTCCATTTTCTCCTCGAAGTTGTTTTGCAAATCCAAAATCACAAATCCTGATAGAATCAGCGTTATTTGAATCATCCGTATATAAAATATTACTAGGTTTAAGGTCTCGATGCACTACCTTTAAACAGAGAAATTTTTAAATCTATCATTTGGAAGTTGCATGTACATTTACTGTACATAATTTGCAATTTATAAAAGCTATTCTCTAGTTGAATATACCTATTAACAGTTCTACACAATTATATAGCTTTCAAGTAATAAAAAATTCTATTTCAAGTAATGTCATTAAAAAAGCCTACTGGCTCATAATGCAACTGGAACTAACATAACCATTTGCCAACAAGCATAAGAGAACAAATATCTGCTGTTTCATGAACTGTAAAACTAGAGTCGAAAGGGTTTGCCAGAATAACAGGATGAGTTGTTTATATTATTCACCTTTGTCATAAAATACTCAGAAATCTTCTTCCCTTCAGCCATAAAAACAAGCCAACCAAAGCACGTAACAAAAGGCATTTGTTAATTTTAATAAGTGTGAAAGAAGCTATGTCATAGAAGAAATTACTCACTCCTTGGCAGTGCAGGTAGTCCACAGTCTTAGTTATAGTGTATAATACAGCGCTAGCCTCTCGCTCCGAGAAGAACTTCTGTCTGAGAATTCGATCGAGCAGCTCTCCCCCTTTCATCAGCTCAGTGACAAGGTATATGAATCTACCATCATCATACACCTGATGAGAAGTTTAACAAATGCATACATATATAAATACACACATATATATCAAAAAAGATCATCTATAATTATACATCCTGTTAAATGTGAAAATTACAGGCTAGATTGTTCACCTATTCACATATGAACATAAAGCACAAACATCAGGGACTGAAAGATTTAACTCTGCAATTCAGGAACCTTAAAGCATTTAGTATAAGAAAGCTTACATGTCATTCTGTGAGACGCTGAGGTAATCAATTGCTAATTCATGACTTGGAATGAAATGTTTCAGTCTAGGAACTTCTGTAGCCCTATCATTCCCCTTCCCCTCCATGGACAATTTTTAGCTGCTGGCACTTCGCATATACAGGGTAACATGCAACTGCTTTTTCAGATTCAGATTACCAGCACATTAGCTACTCATTTGAAGTGAGAGGAAATACGACATTTCTAACCTTTACATCATTTCTCACTTCAGGTTCACTAAACAGCATTTAGAAGAAATTAATACCAGGACAATGTCACACTTTGAAATACTCAACACTTTACCATATGTACTGCTCTCCTAATACATTTTACTATGTAAAAGAAACATAATAAATCCCAATAAGCTCCCTACATCTATATTTATTTATTGACTACTGTGTACTAAGAGGTAGCAGAGAAAAAGAGGTGCATACATCCTTTAAAGTAATAATATTTGGATGTTGTCCATAACGCATAAGAATCTCAATTTCTTCTGAGGGATCCCTCTTACTTTTATCAATTATCTGCAAAATACAACAACAGGAAAAACAATTTGGCTAAACAAAGACTATTTAATAAACAAATTTTCTTGTATTTATATTCTCACTTCAACAACAGAATAAAAAAAATTCTAGAGTCCATTACTTCTTACTAATCATGACTAACTCGTATCTTCCAGCTTCACATCCCACTGCGTATTCATTCCTTGCTCTATCCTTGCTATCAGTTAAAACTGTATCGTTAATGCAGTCTATTCTGCTCCAATGGACAAGGAAATGCAATGGACTGTCTGAAGCATCACTACTTCTCTGCAGCCCAGTTCCACTCTTGGGGATCTCATTTTATTTCAGGTGTGCTCATCATCATACAACATTTTCAGGCTTGCAATTGCAAAGCCAGTTCAAGGCCATAACTTTACCCACAAAAAGAAGAGCTATAGAAGCCAATACACAATTTAAACAAAGAAAACACTGGTTTTCATTTCTCACAGCACATAAACAGCTACAGTAACAGAAAATTCATGCATTTAAATTTACAAATCTACTACACAATTTCAGAACTGTCACAATGAAATTTATTCAAGTACCTTTACAGCAAACTCCATATTTGTAGCTATGTGTATACATCGCTTGCAAACAGAGTAGGAACCAACACCAATATCTTCCTTCAGTTCATATACATCAGTAAACTGTGCGCTGTTTCCATGAAGTTGCTTTAAAAACCAAACACATACAAGCTGTCATCTAAAGCAACAAGACACTCTTTGCCATAATACTGTTTCCAGCAGCAAAAGTTTCTTCTGCTTGCCCATGCTTTCTCTTTTGAATTCTGCCTCTAGAAAAACAGCAACTCACTTCTTAAAAATTAAAAATATCCCATGGAAGTGTTTTAATAATGCACATTTTATAATAATCTGTTCTTTTTTTTTGTTGGGGAGACTACAAACACTAAATATCAGTCAGTCTTTGGCATGTCAAAGAAGTTTCCCAAAAAATAAAATATTACCTGTACTATTGGCAGTATATTGGTGAGTGGTGATATTTTATGATCTTCTACAGTAGTAGTCGCAACAAAACTAAATCCTTTGAAGAGCTGATGTGCATTCGCACTAGGTGGGACGCCTGGAGAATCTAGTGGCACACACATTTGATTAGCATGGCTAAATCCCAGCAAGGCTATTTTTTAAACATTCAGGAGAGATATGTTGGAAGAAACATTTTGAAGGAAGGGAAGCAAACAAGGGCAACGCTACATGTTGAATAAGACTTTTAGTCAGTTATCTGTCTTATTTCAATAACACGCACAAAACAAGTATTCCTGGATTTTATCTAAAACTGCAAAACACTGTAGGAACTAATGTACGAATACATGCTTTTAGGAAGAAGTTTACTGAAGCACAACACTACTTATGAGAAAGAAATAAAGATCATAGACTTATGTTCAAGGACTGCATCACAAAGATGCCCACAGATTTTGCTGCTTCAGTGGTATACGTGCTGCTGGCAAGGCACAAGTGAGGCAATACAAGAACATTCAATTAGTAATACTACTGAATAATTAGAACCAAATTTTCCTCAGGTTATATTATGTGCACCTCTGAATTCACTGTTTGAAATTTCACAGTAAGCACAGCTTGATAATTCCGTGTAGCCTTTTAGAACCATAGACATTCTCTAAACAAACATGACAAGTGGTTTTAAAAGTTGTATGCAGCCGTAAAGAAAAAAATTCACAAAAGAAAATTGAAGTGAAAATTTGAAGCATACCAAGCAGTGTTTGCACTTACCGTCTTTGTTTCCAAGTTCAGTTACTTGGAAATCTTTGCAGTGCAATAATCTAAGGGATATTTTAAAGCTAAATTCTTGTAAGTCTCTTGAAACTATTCGAGATGTCTTTGCAAATGATCCTAGTAGTACAGGTACCCAGTCTACTGTACATTTGCCCACCCTTCTCTACCTTTGAATCACCGTTTTCTCAAGAGTAAAGTCAAATTCAGCATGGGTAGTGTGGGGAACAGCCCAATGAAAAAATCATTATAATGCTGGTTTTAAGATTTAATTTCAGTAATGATAATAATAGGCTCAAGAAAGTTACTTAAAGCAAGTCATTTTCAGCAGAATACTGACCCTAAAAATAATCACTGCTGCAATCAAATTTAGTTTACTTTTAGTATTAAACAATTCCCCCCCAAACACTTTAACCATAACCAGAAACCATAATTCAGCTGTTAATATCCCTTTTTTTTTTTGTTGGTGAATCAAAGTTTAGCAGAATATTTCAAAGAATAGGAACCCACTGAAGAGAACACACTCCTTCAAAGTACTAGAACCCTGTTGCACCCTTTCCTTTTCATTTTGTCACTGGCTTCTTCTCTTAGTAAGCTTGTTGTAACATTAATTTGACCCCTCTTGACCCACAAACTTCAATTTACAGCCATGCACAATTACCTTTTGGTGTTTTTGCTGTGAATTCTGGATCAAAACAAAAGGTATCTTCTGGCTTTCCAGAAGCAGGTTTAAATGGGGGTTGAATTTCTCTTCTGAACAGTTTCTAAAGTGGAAGGACAAAGTCATTTAATTAAGAGTGAATGAAACTTCCATGGGTGCTGCAATTTTGTCAAGCTAAAGGGTAAGCAACTCAAATGTTATTGTTGTATTAAGAGTTTTCTGAAAAAGTGAATAATATACAGCAAGTAGAAAACCACAAATATATACAGAAATACTGAGTTACTTTCATGTACCTTTGATTTGAAGTGCTACAGGAAATGTCACCAAACAAGTCAAACAATACGTAGCTCTTTCCTTATTCTTCTGAATCTGCCTTATCTATCAGATCTGTACTTTTAAAACTACAACAGCAGGTTGCTACATCTCAAAGCTTAGAGAACTGCAGAGGAAAAGCATCAAGGTGCTTGTTAAAAATTTAAGCAAGCAATCACGAACTCATACAGACTTCCGATCATTTCAGAGCACCAGAGTCAATACTTCAATTGTGAATGGAATATGACTGGTAAAATAGGAATGTGCTGTGGCTAACGAGAGAGAAGTCAAAGAGAATTACAGTCACAGCGAGTTTTTGGGCCCTGCATGGAAGCACTAGATGGACATTTACTGAAGAGAAGGATTCTTGCACACAGGGAACACCAGCATCCTCTCCCAACTACAAATGCTCCAACAGACAATTTAAGCTTTAGAATGCTGCAACTCTTAATTATTTAAAAAGTAAATGCATGATTTGTAATTAATACTCTCTCTACCATAAATACTACAGCTCCAGATGCCAAGTGAGATTACAGTAGAAGCTAGAATGTAAGAGTCAGCAGAACTGCAGTGTTTATTGTGCCCTATTCAGATGCAAATACTTATAATGCTACAACACATAGAAACATTAAAAACAGCTTTATCCTTCAGATAATTTTGTACTTACATTCCAGTCAACAGTAGAAAAAAAAGGATGTCTCTTGATTTCTTCAACACCATCTGAACCAGCTCCTGAACAAAGAAAATACTGTATTTAAAACACTTTTGGGTAAAGTCTTTGAAGAAGATTGCACTAGAAATCAGTTCATTTCTAGAAAATTTGCATAGACATGGTTATTGGAGACAATTGTAAATACAGAAATATTCCAAGGACGTAAATACTCAATTATGCAGTGTAGACCTCATCAGGGAGGCAAAGAGAGTACAAGAAGCCCATAAGTACAGAGTCAATATTCTTTGCTCTGATACTGTCAGAGCTTTGGCTCACTGCTAAGAGTCACTGGTCCAAGAAAGCAATCATTCATTAGCCAAACCCAGGAAGTTATGATCCAAGCTTACAAGAAATGGTATCTAAACCCAAATCTTACTGGCCATCCAGAGCTTGAGAGTCTCTAGCAACTACTTTCTTTAACTCAACCCAACTACTTTTATTTCAAAGATCCAAATAAATGAACCAACCTAATCTATTTGATGGGTTCCTTTTAAACAACATCCTCAGAAGACTTTGTGCTTCAGGGCTGAGGAACTGAGGCATTCCAAGTTTTGCTCTAAAGGAAACCAGAGAACAAGTAAGAGGAAGAAATGCATCTTACTAAAAATTGTCTACATAGACTTCATTGCACAAATTGATGTACCACGGATCTACTCCAAAGTCTTGCAGAGTGTACACATTTAACTCATCAGCTTTTAAGTCTGACATTATATGAGTAGTTTTCAAAAACAAACAAAAACCCCAAACAAACAAAAAACCCCACCACACCAGACCAAAAACCCCAAACCTCACCCAAGTCCCCAAAACATGCTTTAGCCTAAAACAGCGTGAAAAAATTATCTCAGGAATACATAGTATTTTCAAAGATATCTTCATGTCACCAGTAAGTTATCACCAAAATACCTCTACCAGAATCAACACCAGAAGATACTCACCAAATCCCAAATTACTTGCCCCTGAAGCAATTATTAATATTCCTCTTGAAGCGAGAGCCTCAAGAAGTAGCTCATTAAGCCATTATATAAAAGCTTACTGACTTTACCAAGCTTATTTTATGAAAACAAGTGTTCTAAGGCAAGAAATTCTTCTGCAGAACTGTAGCATCCCTTAGAGCTCCAAGTAAGGCTAGTGATCTAATCCATCCGCTTTCACAGGTAGTATCACTATAAACCCATGCTCAGGGTAAGTTCAAACTGCCGTTTGTTGTTAAGAACGGAGCTTCTCTCTCACCCCCTTCCCTATCACCCCCTCAAAAGGCCCACGGCTCTGCATGTGGTCTAAAGGAAATTCTTTGTTAGCTAAGCACAAATAAAGTCAAGAACATATTTGCCCAACAACTTCACTTACTAATCACCAGTTTACCCAGTTTGTCTTGTTAGGCAGCTTCTGTTGTAACTGAGGTAATTTCATATGAAAAATGTGAGCACGTAAGTGCACTCTCCATATATACGTACACAAAGCAACACCTGATTAACTACTGCTTACAAAATAAGGTATGCTGTAACAGGAGCAAGAGAGCATAACTACGTGAGTGGTAAATAATGTGGTTCTAATTCACTGTACTGTTTTTATCTTTATTATACACCTACAATGAAAATACGAGTTCATCCCTAAGATTTTAATTCCTGCAGATACTTAACAGTATTTGCATGGTCCATGATCTAAACCTTGTTTGGGGAGCGCTTGGCTTTTTTCTCCTGTTCTAGCTTAATGCTCTTCAAGCACAAGGAGCAGTAACAAGCTGTTAAAACACGTTTAAAAATTATATTTTCTGACTTTCCAAAAAGTAAGAAGATATACTTACTTCAGTATCATATTCATAGTTTCATTTCGATCTTTACCTTGAAATGGTAGTGTACCAGTAAGCATTTCAAACTGAAAAGAACAAATGTTAATCTAAATCAACACTTCTTCCCCCAATCGCTCAAAGTGTTCAGTACTGTACTCTTCCCTATGGCTACATTAGACATACTGGCTTGAGCTTTTAAAAGATCATCAAAAAAGCGCACAAATCTAAAATTTTGTTTTCAGCGGCAGTTTACATGATAACAACAGTGGCAAATGTAACTGTAATGATGATGTAGGAATATTTTACATCCATAAGCTACTTTAATTAAAGTAATAAAAATCCCGTCCATAACCCAGTTTTAGATGTTGCTGTACTATTAAAACAGCAAGAAGAATAAATTCTAAACCAGTACTTTACTTTTAATGTCAATATGCATATTTCAGCCTGATGCTCTAACACATCACAGCGAAGGCATAAGTGCTAACAGTGGCTTATTTCACTACTCCACTCCAGTATTCATTCAACCGGCTTACTCTTACAAAACACAATTAATATTCCATCAAACCAAGTCTTCAGGTTTTTTTTTTTCTTGAACTATCAAGAACCATGCGAAATAAGTACACAAACTGAAGTTTCACGCTGACTACAACTGTTCTAAACTACTAATGGACTACCTGTATGATCTTTGTGGTTCCTGATAAGTACTCCTTACAGGGCTAAGCAGGTGAAAAGTAGATTTTATTCAAAGTAGTTGTTTCAGTAGCAATTCAGTTATTGAATTCTCTCTTCCCCTTACCCAAGCATTCATAATTAGATCTGGACAAGCTTATTCTAAACACATTATTTCACTTTAGACATATGCAGTGCATTTGTGACCTGTAAGCAAAGTAAGCAAGAAGCATACAGTACCATGAGAACACCAAAGGACCACCAGTCAGCACTCTGGTTGTGCCCTCGCCTGTTTACTACTTCAGGTGCCATGTATTCTACAGTACCACAGAAAGAATAGGCCTTCTTCTCTTGATCTACTGATTCTTTGCTGAGTCCAAAGTCTACAACAACAGCATTACAAGAATATAGCCAGTAAAGAACTTTAGAAAAAACCACTACCGTATACAGTATTTCAAAATCAAAGTGTTGACAGCTTTTGTTTGTTTGCTTTCAGGAATATTACGGGATTATCCCAGCTCTTCATGAAACAAGAAGCTGCAGATATCTAGAGACACCTCAGACATTTCATTTACTATGTATCACCAAAACCATTCTATAAGTCATATTAAATTGATGATTAGCCATCAATATTACTACTCAAAATAATAACTCAATATTTTAAATATTACACATTTAGAGCCTTACAATAATCCAAAGTTCTCATTTTCTCTGTTTACTGCCTGCTTTATTCACACAAAAAAATGGATACAAGTAAAAATTACTTTCAAAGAGAACACTGTCTGCGTGGTCTAGTATTACTGAATGATGAATAAATAAAATCAGACTAAAAATAATGTTGTTACATAAGAGAACGTGGTTCTGCAACCTGACTCAAGTTCTGTAAAGAAGTCTTGCACATCTGCTCACTTTATTCCCACAATACTTTTTTTTCCTTGTTTGAACAATGCCATTGAATACACAAGTCCTCGATACTAGCCCAACTCTCAAGACAAGGCTCTCAAGCATCCCTTTTTTCAAAAGGGTAAATGATTGCTAATCAATAATCCCATCAATTTTTCTTTCCACTTTCAGAAGGAAGTGAGAATTTTAGGATTGAATTCAATTTAAATATATATCTTCTCCTAAAAGGAGAAGTATATTTCACAGTAAGTCTTGATACAGCTCGCTTTCTAACCTGAATAGCGGATAGTTTCAGTTACTAACACACCACCACCTGAACTAAAAAAGCCACATTCAATCTATGGCTTTGTATTTTCAACTACATTCCTTCTATTTTAACCACAGCAATTAGGATCTGCACTTTACAGTCATATCACTACTAACATTGCAACTTTATCTACACAAACATTAACCAACATGAAAACTAACTTCAATGGAACCTGCATGGACATCAGGATCTGGTAAAAGACCAAAACCGTGAGACACAGTCTCTGATTATCTAAAATACTTCAATAAAAGTACTTGATACTATATAAAGAATTATTATATAGGGAAGGGATACAGATTTATTACAAAAAAGACTGTCCAATAAAAAAATTTTGTAAACATCTAAGTACCAGCCCACACATACTCCAGCCATCACTATGTATATCTTAGGCTTACAACTAAAAGCTTATACAGAAATATGTTTAGAAAGTGCTATACTAATAAGTGTTACCTACCTGTTAACTTGATATGTCCTGCTTCATCAAGCAAAATGCTGAAAATTAAAATTCACATTCACCAATACACATAAAGAGGAATGTTTACATATAACATTTAAAATATAATAGTTAACAACTTCCATCTCCAATTTCCGTCGTTAATTTAACAAGCCAGTATTATTTCACTTAAATCGCAGATATATTTTTTACATTTTATGTTTGTTTACATAGTCCAACAATAATATTTTTAATTTTTTACATTACTATAGTGGAAAATGCAAAGCAACAAGCAAAATACACGTAATAGTGGTAAAATACATTTTACTTTACTTTTCTGGCTTCAGGTCCCTGTATACAATTCCCAAGCTGTGAAGGTGATCCAAAGCAAGGGCCAGTTCTGCGAGGTAGAATTTCACATCTTCCTCTGTAAACATAACCTAATAAGAACTGTATAGATTTACCTTCTGATCTTGTCTTCAGTTTTTAAAACTGCAATCTAAAAAAATACTCCTGTCTGCCTAAACTTCAAAATAAGTTTTAGAAGTACTTTATGAACTCATAATTCATGAATTCACCTAACAGAAATGATATGCTAATACAGGCTAACCATCAAGTATATAAAAGAACTGCTTGCAATACTTAAAGTCATCAGCAGTTACTGCAGACCATTAGCTAAGTTTTAAGGTAAAAATTTAATTATATTTGGTGTTACTGACGACCAGCACTCCTTCTGCCACAATCCTACAGACTGCTTTCCACTGCATCATAAAATTTAGCATACAATTGCTGTATTGAGCGACTGTCTCTGAATTCACATTTCCAACATTTAGGAAAAAAGTAGAAATAATTTAGAAAAAAGTATGCAAAAATAAAGCATTTTGTGAAAATAACAATGACGTGAAAATCTGCAGTGGGAGTTGAAGGAAGAACCTACTCTGCTTTTAGGAAAAGAAATTTGAAGAACCCTAGTGAGATACTGAAAAACTGACTGACCTTGCACATAGAGCATTTCAGAGAAATGCATTTCTGTCCTAAATACTCAACAGGTTGCTTCTAATTTCATATACAAGAATCATATCTGCTTTGGCTCTTGTCATGTTCTACAAATTGCAGGAAGAGCTAGTAATCTTTAAAACCTCAAACTCAATTCCTGAAATTAAGTGAACTATTCCCTTATTTGTTGAAAACTTCAGGAACAGGGAGAACAGCCATCTCAACTATACAGTAGATAGCTAACAAGATTTAAATTAACTGAGCTTACAGGTTTAGTAGTAAACCGATCAGTACTTCGAATTGCACACATGTAATCTGTTCTACTGGCAACAGAAATATTCCTTATTTCCATAGTGACATGTATTAATGTTGTATGAACAATAAAGCTGTTACGCTACATAACGTTTCACCTTTATTTTCTCAAGAGCAAGATAGATACTGTCCTTCATCTATATCCAAAAGGGCAAGGAGAAACATTGGGTATCATTACTCCTTGGAACAGCCAAAATGCAAATCTCAGAATACAATGATGCTAAATGGTAATCTCCCAATACTAATTTCATTTAAAACTGTTTTCTGCGTCAAATTAAATACAATGCAAGTCAACTTCATTAAATTTTACCAATGAAAACTTCATTAAATACTCATTTCACTTCCACAGCTGAAACTCTCATACCCACATTAGAATTTAAAGACCAACAAAAGTGTTTTAATAACCTCATACTAAACCCAATGAATTTAAAATAATCTTTGTGTGGAAAGTATGAAACACCATGGGGAATGTACCCTCATGTGTATTGTCCACTGCCTTTGTTTTACCATGCACTTTTGAAAATATTTTCTCTTCCTACCAGTAAATAAAAAGGCCTGATTTTTTTCTTATCTATATAAAGAGTGAGTGTTTAAAAGCCATTGTAGAAAGTTACCATCGTAGAAGGTAACTGAAGTCTTCCAAAAAATATGTAGAGACTTAAGAGTAAGCAAACTTCACAATTATTACTTCTTTATTGCCAAAGGGAATACATGCCCCTTTCAACCGAGCTAGTAGTATTATGAATAGACTTGCATCTAAGAGCTTATCTAAGACCACTGCATACTCGGTAATCCCAGCTGTGTTAGTGCAAGAGAATAGTTCTTCCTGCTATACCAGAATTTCCTCTATAATTACACATCCTATAGCAAAGCAGAGATTGACCTCTTTCCTACCTGCTGTTCCAATAACGCTTTACACGTTGGTCCGTTTGTTTAAGCTTTTAACCTCCATTTTAGCCTCAAGGTTAATTAATTTTGAGCTCAATTCTTAGACATGATCACTGTTTTACCAAGGTCAGCTTTTTATAAAAAAGGAAAACAAAAGCCCCTTACATTCTTCTTCTCTTTTGCCTGTTCCTAAAGTAAAGCTTTATTTTTTAAAAAGTATATGGGTGGGGGGGAACCCAACTAGTTCATGGCCTTACACACTGGGGATACAACCACCTCCTTCACGTCATGAAAAAAATCAGTCAGATACCCAGTTTTCTCATTTAAGAAAGTGGCTTTTCCTATGCATTAGCAATATAAATGTATTTACACTGGTGNCTATGACAAGAATTATGAGGGAAACAGCTATAGAAGACAACCCTATACTGGCAAAAAACCCCACCTGCCTAACACTGAGTGGAGATAAAATTTTAGGTACTTACCTCTTTGGATAATCGTGTGAATACATCTCCTCCCCTGAGAAAATCCAATATTAAATATAGCTTCCCTTCAGTCTGAAAGGCTTTAAAAAAAAAATAAAAAAGAAAATCAATAGTTGTGTGACAAAGATGATCTACAAAACAGATCTGAATGCTTTTACAATTGGAAATTTCAGTGAAAGGCAGCGCTTCTGTTTTGGAACTAAAATAATTCAGCAGTACATGAGGTAATTTATTGAATGATTACTTGCTTCTTCACAAAAGACAATCTTAGTCATAAGATCATTAAAATACTGTTCTTTTATTTCCTCTTTGTCAAACAGGGAAATGCCAAGTATGTGAATTACTGTTTTGGTTTTACTCAATGAAAAGTAAAAAAATCTCTACAGAACTTGTAATAATTTTCCAGGAAATTTTTAATTTCATAAGGACTTAACCTAAAACTTTTAGATACACGCGTATTTACATTCTTTTTTTTAATCTTGTGATTTAAACTTGCAAGAACCTAATTTGGGCGCTAAAACAGACACTACAAAAGAACAAGATCAGCTATTCCTTCAAGTATTGAAAGAAACTGTAGCCAAAAAAAAAATACCAACCATAGTGCAGTTTGACGATAAATGGATGATTTACTTCTACTAATATATCTCTCTCCATTTTTGTACGAACTCTATCCCGAACTGNGAAAAAAATCAGTCAGATACCCAGTTTTCTCATTTAAGAAAGTGGCTTTTCCTATGCATTAGCAATATAAATGTATTTACACTGGTGAAAACACAGTAAGAGAGCCTTTCAGTGAAGTTGTTGAGAAATTGCCATTAAAAATTTAGATCCTTACAAAAGGTTTGCAGAAAGAAAACAGAAGTCTTAAACATGTTCATAATACTTAAGGTAACGTATAATAAATATTTGATGACAACTGTTTTAGAAAAATAACAGGATGCATCATACTCCTTTCTCCAAAGCTCTCTCTCCAGAAAGCAAAAATAGAAATGAAAAATTAAAGTTCCAGTTGCATGCCGATGTTAGATGAAGGGGAGTGGTCTCAAAAAACCTCAATGTTCACACTTTGTGAGATTAAGCATTAGGATTTGTATTACAGCATTATGAAATTTTACAATGCAGCAGAAACCTTTTATAGACACAGGCTTCTAGGAGCACCTAAGCTGACTATGAGCATAAGAACCTCTTTCTTTATTGCTAAATCTTAAATTTATTTCAGTTCGGTTTCTAAGCAACAAAACATTTTTAGACAAAAGAACTGTCCTTTGTAGATGCCTAAGAAAAACACAGGCTACTAATCAACACACACTCATGTTTCTTAAGGTTATAGAATATATTCTCAAATATGTAAGGGAAGCCCAACTAAGTTATCGAAAACTTGACTATGACAAGAATTATGAGGGAAACAGCTATAGAAGACAACCCTATACTGGCAAAAAACCCCACCTGCCTAACACTGAGTGGAGATAAAATTTTAGGTACTTACCTCTTTGGATAATCGTGTGAATACATCTCCTCCAAAAAAAAGAAAAAAGACTAGTAGGAAACAAATGTATTTGGCATAATAAAAATGGAGCAGAAATTAGCATATGGAAAGTCTTCGCTGTCTGAAAAAGTACTTTTTCTTGTTATCTTATTTGTTTTTAATTTTTAAGTCTCCTGTAAAACACATGCTTTCAGACCACAAAACTCTGTTTTGTTTCTTACCTGCCCCAGCTTCTTTAATGTCTACTTTTTTTTTCCAACACATCCCAATATTTTGTGATAAATGATACTAGTTTCAAGAAAGTAGTTCACATATACGCTTCCATACAGCTAACTTCAAACTGTGAATTAACTATCTGTACTGAGTATGTATTTTCTGCCTTTTAAGATTACTCTTTCCTCTTCAACTAGTAGCAGTCCCTATTTACACACAGTGGGGTTGCATCCACTAAAGTGTCTTCTGAAAGCCAAAACAGTAAGTTAGCTTGCTATGGCACCTATAATAAGAGGGAACGACTTAACATTTCTAACCACAGTAGAGTTCTAACTTAACGAAAGAAAAAAGGAAAATTGTTTATGAAATTAGTTTCAATATAATGAAAAGAGTAAACACAATTAAATAATGCAATTTTAAACTTTAAAAGAGTACTTTTTACCACATAATTAAAGTTATTTGGCCAGACTTAAAATAATTCTTAAACATGAACTTACAAGTTATTCTAGAAAAAAGCTACTGTCAGAGAAGAGTTATGAACTCACTGAAAATTACTTAAGATTTTAAAAATTATTTTAAACAGAAGTATTTACAAGACTCATTTAAGAGATACAGTTACACTGAAAACCATTTTCTAAAGTTCCAATTCAAAAGATACACGTACCTTTTAAAGAAGCTTTTTTCAATACTTTCATTGCATAAAGTTGCCCAGCATCAGGACCAATTATTTTCCGTACGAGGAAGACCTGGTAATATAAACACCACTTTTAAAATTACTGCTAAAAATATTTGATGTAAACCTGACTAAAAACCATTACTATGTCTTTACTTTTAACTTCATTAATATAGACAAGGAGATAGCATGTCCCTAGTCCCATCCCATTCCTCAAGAACTCCGAGGTATGAAAAAATGCCAAATATTCATAGTAAGTCTTTTTGCATAAGCAAGCTTAGTAATCGAATAAGCAGCTATCACAAAGCATTTATAAACCTCCTATTAATTTCAGACAGCTTTCAGTGTTCTTTCCTAAGTACACATCTTTAAAGGAAGGGCAAAATTGCATTCCCTTAATCGGACTAGAGGTACATGCACCACCAAGATCTCTGAAGTATTCAGATGGGTCATAAACCATACATTCTTTCCTATAGCAAGCCGTTGAAATAAGTACTTATCAAATAAGTACTTATATAAATGTGTTTCTTTATATTACCTTCTTGGAGAATGACAATTCTGCCTGGTCTGCCACCTTCTAAGAGATTTCTGAGGTTTAAGACCCAAGTCTCAAATATGTAACAGGCTACATTAATGAATTCTGTAAGAGTGGCAAGACGAAAGCAAGAAACCCTCACCATTTAAGATCAAAGCACCCTTTCCTTCTGGAATAGCAACTCCAACAGGTTTTTCTACTCTTTTCTTTCCAGAGGAGTTTTAAAGATAGATGGTATGTGACTTGACACTAAGAAAAGCATAGTATTAGATAGAATAATGCAGTACAAATACATGTACCTCTACTGACTAATATTCTAACTAAGTATTTTAATTTACAAAATTGTTTGGTATGTGCTCCTGTTTCCAAGTTGTTGTTCTTATAATAGCAATTATTAGTTATGAGGAATGTTTGTACTGTAAAAAAAAAAAATTGTACAAAGTCACAAGAGAATGTCAAGAGCTATCCAAAATTGCCTCTCTGATCTTACCTTATTCAGATTTTCATTAACGCTAGATTTACATATATATTTTGTTAGAAATTACTAAATATTTAGAAATTATTTTAAAAAAACCATCAAATAAACTTGTCAACTTTTCCATTCTAGAATCAGAAATTCATATGCTGTAACTAAGTTGTACAGGTTTGGGAGAGTGGTTGTTTTTATTTTAAGCTCTGGTTAGATGAAAAATGTCATCATGTTTCAAGGTTATGGGGCTTTTTGTTTTAAGTTTTGCCCAATGATTGACCTACAGCACTGCTCTCCTATTACATGATATTTATGCTCAAATAGTAAAGGGAGTAATTCAAACACCAGCAAACAGGAAAACATCTGTAGATTAATACACTCACAATTATAAAAGTAAAACAGTAATAAGCATATACAAATATTTTAGTGCTTAATAACTAGCAGCTTGTGACAACGTAAGGGAATACAAGTTACAAATTCTATCAAATAGGGACCAAAACAGCTGCCACTGTGGAAACTGCTCAAGCATCACCTATTTAATTTGCAGGTAAAGTCTCCATAATCCTGCATCTTGCGGAGATGCAACAATTGGTTGTTAATTGTAAAGCACAATCAACATGGACACATACTGCGCAAAGCAATTCACTTAAGTGAATCACAGACCATCTTCAGCAGACCAGGTGCTGAAGCCTAAGAACATTATCAAAGGCTGAAGAAACTCAGTAACGGACATGAGGTTTAACCCTTTATGTCTGTGAAGCGGTGGCAAATCCTGCACAGATGCTGAAAAAGACAGGTAGAGGATGGGCTGTAGCACTATACTAGCCAAAGCAAACAAGCCTTGTGTTTGCTAAACCCAAAGGGAGATGAACTGGAGAGAGAAAACAAAGACCATGAAGGCAACAGCCATTGATCTTCGTTGTTTGTTTTCTCTTCTCAATAGAAAGCAACAAATACTAGATAAAGAGCTCTGTTAAGATGTGCAACAGTTACCATCCAATTCTTAAAGTTGGTTCCTGAACCAAGTACTGCCAGGTGTCAAAAGCTCTAAAACGGACGTCTCACCAAGCTGGTGGGATTCTGAGCAAGAGCGTTCCTTACGCTATCAGAAGTCTGAACTTTGTGAAATAAGAATCAGTCTGAGTCAGGGCTAAGATGTCTGAACCAGATGTGCTGAACCCTAAGATAGCTTAAGACATCTCAAGTCAGGAGTAAGAAACGCATGGAGCCTTTTAGTCTCTGAAGATGACAAGCGATTGAGGGAACTGGCAACCAACATTACTAGATAAAAAAAAATGTTACTTAAGCTGTAAAACATTAAGAAGTATTTTAAAGTCTATTTTCTAAACTATCACTTATTCACAGAATGCCTTCTTAATGTCTAATTTTTTTTTTCCCCTCTATGCAGAGGTTTGTTCCTGCCATGAGATAAATAAAAGCAGCACAAGAACAGAAACATGGGAAATTATTAAGGCTGATTGTTTTTTTAGGTGTTGCGAAAGATCTAGTTTAAAAGCCTGGTTTTAAAAAATAAATTAGCTTCTTATACACCAGGATTAATATTTCAATTAATGTGTTTCAAACTAGTGGCTGAGACATTGGATTTTTAATTTCATTTCTGCAATGTGACACCAAGTGGTACATTACAAAAAGAAATTGTATTAACAAAAAAATTGCTGTATTTCTTCTATAACCTATTTGAATAATTGTTCACTTAATGTCTTTTAGCTGTAGATCACTTGACAAATACAGCAAAATAAAAAACTGAAACACATTTCACAGGTTATTTACTTTATTGTTACATTGGTTCAAGTTCCAAACTACCACAATCATTCCTCTGAATCTACACCACTACAGATTTCATATACTGAAACAGGTCAAACAGTCACAGCACGTCAAGTACCATCACTAAAAGACAAATCACCGTCTCCTCCATGTCTATCGATGTTTATTACACCGCTGATGCCTCCCAAGCACCAACCTAAATTACAGAAGATGTTAGGCAACCTACACAAAATGGAGATATTGTTCATTCCGATTCCTCACTAGATGCTGCAATAAAGTCTTGAGGCAGTTGAAAACACTATTATTTTATTTCAAACAGCCATGGCATTAGGCAAACAGAGTTTGACAACACCAGAGCTGTGGCATAAAACCCACCCCTAACTCCATAACCCAACTGGTAAAAACCCTTGCTGTGGCTGCCATTGCTCCCATGAAGCTGCAGGTGCCAGTCCAGATGAACTACAAACACGCCTCCGTTCAGTTAAAGAAAACCGTAACTCTCCATGGCAGACCTCCTACAATCTGCTACTGACTCGCCCTTCTGCCTAGAGCCTGGGGCTGTTGCCTCTCTATGGTATGATTTGGCGTCCTGCTACAAACAGTGCTTCCTTGGCACCAGAGCGAGATTGGAAACAGATGAAATTCGTCAATAACTTTTCAAACATTCCCAGCAACTCTTCTACAGCACTGTCTTATCCAAAAAATGTACTTGAGCTAACCCCTCCCAGGTTGACTGTCTGGACAGATCTACGGAGAAAGACATCGTTTTTCCTCTAAAAAAATGCAAAGTCAGAAAAAAACAAAAAATAGTAAAAACAAAACAAAAAAAACCCTCATATCAGCCAACTGCAAAACAGGATGGAAAACTTCCTCCAAAACAGGGCAATTTCCATAAGCACATCTACCTGTACTCAGATTTGTTAGGTTTATACCTACCTTTATTGATATAATACTACAAGGTAAGTACAACATCAATAAGACAAACCAGGTTCAGAGTGGACATCGTATGAAAACAAAGTCCGTTATCTTACCTTTCCAAATGATCCCTGTCCAAGAACCTTAAGTAGTTCAAACTGTGCTGGATCTGCTTTCTCACATCCTTCTTTCACATGGTGTGTAATAGGAATTTCTTTCACACTTCCTTCATCCTATTATTTCAAGGCAAACAAAAATACAACAATGAACAGGCCTGAATTAAGCAACTCTCATTAGAAGTGCATGTAAATGCCTGCTCTTTTCTTGTTTGGTTTTGGTTTTTTAAATAAAATATTTGAAATTCTAATAAGGCATAAAATAAAGCTGTTCAAATGAAGAGTTTTCCCATTCATCCTTTCTTAAATAAATACATCCAAAATTTCTAAACTGAAGTAAAATTCTCAAAGAATGCTCATTTCCTTTTGTCATAAATATTACAACTACAGCAAAGACGGATTTTCTTACATGAAAGGAATAAATACACAGACTTTTAAACCAAACCTAAGATGATCCTTCTTTGCTTCGCCTCTGTTTTAGCAGCCTTTAGTCTTCCCAGTGATTACTCTTCTCATCTTTCCTTTTCCTGAAACAGTCTTAATGAAAGCTAAATTGAATTTCATCTTTTTAGCTAATTATTGCTTTCCACAGCAGCAAATAATAAATATGGTCATCCAGTTGTAGCTAAAGGAATATGCTTCGTTTGAAGAGCATAAATAAGATACGAGTCATCTTAAAAACTGTGTGAATTCTTGTATCCAACAGAAGAAACACAGCTCTGGGGTGCAGAGCTCATGGAAAGACTATCCTGTGTGGAGACCTCCTTCAGAAAGTCGAGGGTAACTCTGAGCTAGGGAAAAGATTTAGTGTTCTGTTGACTTTTTCCTCTTACTCTCATCTTTATCAAAGCAGGGCACAGCAGCTACAATTGTGAAAAGACAAATATTCATGATGAAAACAAATCAGACGATGTATTGCAGCTTTTATGGTGTAAGAGAAGTTTCTGTGAGCCAAAACAAGCAAGGTGTCAAAATAAGCACCCTCGAAACTACAAACTACGTGTTAAGGCCTACAACAGCAACCGCAGCTTGCATGTAGAAAAGGAGTGGCACCCCTCAGCCCTATCAACAAACTGCTTGTGCGCAGCAAATCAACCCAATCACAACAGAAAATCCCATCTGATTTGCAGTATTTTGCTTTTAGGGTATCCAAATGATTATTAACTGTCCTCCTATCCTCTCTTTAGGTCTTCATCTTGAAAGCTTCTCTTAGTAGATACCAGAAAAACACCCTACCAACCTGCAGTGCACTGCTCTCCCACAATGACAAGCATGAACACCACCAGAAAGAGACCTGACCACTTGATGCAACAGTTGGTTTTAGGAAGGAACATCATTCTATAGTCAGGATGACTACAGAAAGTCTTGCTGCCCAAGACCATGCATTAAAATTTATAATCAGCATTATCAGACTTGATACAGAAGTATCCAGATGAAGTTCTCTAGGTGGGTTTACACAGAAATTCAGGGTAGAAATCTGATCATCTAAATATGTACTTACTTACTGCAATAATTAAAAAAAAAAAGGGGGCAATCTTCACACTGCATTAACTGTCTATGCCTTAACTGCTTTGTTTGTCCAGAGGGGGAAAGAAAGAGTTCAAACAAACATCTTAATATATTCACAAACTGTAGTCCAGTTGTTATTGCACGAGTCCTTCCACCCCCCCACATCTCTTATTTCATATTCTTTCTGGAAAAGGCCTGTTTGTTCTGCCTGCTTCCCACGCGAAGGTAGGTATTAACACAAGACACTGCTGGATAACAAAGTTAATTCTTTAATTCACACTCTAAGCTACTATATTTCCCTTTGTTCACAAAAAACCCAGCTGACATACACTGATGATACAGTGTGTACATCCCAACTTCATCTCATCCATCCATCTTGCTGACTATGCATATACGTATTCATATGAAAGATGCACATGTCTCTTCACTTTTTATTTATTTTTTAAACACATGCCTGGAATTTAAGGCAGGTAAGAACACTAGCATTTCAAGTCATCTGACAACAGATGAAAGCAGTGATTCCTCTAGTTATACACCAAGTTGTACAACAGACTTAATGGCTGGTTCTTTCTATGAAATATGTAAATACTCTATTTAGAAGCCTTTTTACTTGAACATCCTGATTTGTGTTCCTTAACACCGTGAACCTTTGCATGAGAAAAGATCTGCTCTTCTGTTTATCACCCACCTTGAGTCATTAGTCTGTGACATCGCAGGTGGTTGCTGCAGAGACTGACAAAGTACTTCTAAACGTGAACTAAGGAGAAAAATGTCTTCCATGCAAATAAAGAGTAACTTGAGATGTATGAAATGAGTTACTTCTTATAAATTTTTACCTTCAGAAAAGATGTCTATAAAATTTCACCTACTTAACTATCATTAAAGTACCAAAAATTGGCATGACTGAAGTATAAAAAGACCTCTGCATCATCAACAAGAAATGAGCAGGTAAAGAGCTGAACAGATATATAAGCCAGTTTCATTTTCATTTCTAGTTTGGCCTCCATGAACTGCAAATTTGGTTATCTGATTTTGTGCTCTGCTGCTTGAGCAGCAAATCTGTTTCAGGGCTCAGGTACCAGCTCCCACTGAGTCGCCTTGCAAAAGAGGTAACAATTCCCAGCAGGTTCAACAGAAGACAAAGTACTGAAAGAAACGCCGCAATCGGTTATGGCTTTGTGCCATCTTACTTCGTTACAGCTTGACTGGTATGTAGCTCCAAGCACTTAACAAACAAGCTCAGCAACATCCTTCTGGTTCAAGTACAGGGAAAGATTGAGACAACCCATGGCTCATCTTTCTTTGCTACATGCAAGATGACTGTGACACTGACAGTTTATTTACTTACTCCACACCAGGAATTGTCCAAGCACCACATGATTCTACCCCCAAGAGTTTATTGTCCAAATCACTTACTTAAAAAGTTGTTATTGCAATACAAAGCAGTGATTACAGCTGGCAATAAGGTCTATTTGATACCTTCTTCAGTGATCCTGTTTAAAAATATATGGATGTGTGCGTTGAAAAATGATGGCCAGTTTTTCCATGCAAAGTCAGGCATTTCACCACATAGAGAATTAGCCTGAAGTCCTAGTCCTTTAGTCCAAGATTTAGCCAGCATACAGAACACTGATCTTCAGCATCTCTGAGCATTTTCTGAGGTCAAGGGATCTGTAAATGCTCTCTCCAGCACACAGAATCTGTTTTCCATAAAGCACTGCCTCATGCGGCAAACTTTCCCAAACAAGGCACTTAAGGCTCCTACCCAGGTACTAATTTTCAAAATCATCTTTGAGACTTAAAGCCTCTTCAGATCTGGTCAAATAAAATGATAGGTTCAAAAGTTATTAAAGAGCAGGGAATGCATAAATTTTGCTTCAAAAGGAAGTCATGCTAATGAGTGTCTCAACTGAACATCTATCAAAAATACTTACGTGGTAGGAATATGGTTCACCTTCTTCCATAGGCTCATCTGCCATTTTAAGGCCATTTAGCTGGAGAGAGGAAGCAAGGGGAATGCAGAAGAGAAAGAAAAAAAAACCAAAAACAACATTAAGACCTAAATTTCAAATAAGGAGAGTTCATAATTTGATCAATTTACACTTCAGAGCACACAAATGAAAACTGGTGTTCTTGTTGCTCTAATTTAAAACCATAGTTTCAAACAAATACTACTTAGTAGTTATATTTAGCATCTCCCTTATGTATCATGTAGCTTATCCCTTTGTAAATGCCATTCCATAGTTATTTAATTGGAATTAATTTAAAATTCCTTCTTTAAAAGCTACAGATATCATCCATACAAGATGACACTAACGTAAAACTCTTCCACTATGCACAAAATTTATGTTGCAGATGCTTTTCAGAAAACTGCAATCCTAAAACCTGCTGCTGAAAATTAATTTGCAGTTTAAGGATAAAAGATTCAAAAGTGATTTCAAGTTTTTTTGGGGCAAGAGGGAGAAGTGCAAGACCAGACAGAATGAAGAATACATACCACAGAATTCTTATGCACAAAAATAATTACCTATTTCCTTAAAAAATTAGATTCCTCTAAAAATTTGCTTGCATCAAAAGTTATTTAAATATCTAGCAAATAGAATACTCAAACTTTATTAGAGTACTTTAGAAACTGTAGATCTGTACATTAAAATATTTGTGGATCAATTTCAAAAATAACACTTTTGAGAGGCAAAAAAGTATGGCATGCATCTGGACAGAAGCAAATAAATGACGTGCTCTTAAATGAGCGCAATACTTGCTAGTATTTGCCTACCCCCCTTCACACTCTTCAAACAAAGAAAACATCAAGCCCACAGTCACAGTAAAAAAAGTTTAATTTATAGATGAAGTTATTTAGTTTAAGTTCTCCTTAAGTAACAAACAATTCAATGCTTTTTAACAACCGAAATGAAAAAAAACCCAGAAATATAAAGGACATGCTCTGTTTCAACATGTAAAGCATGAATTAAAAACTGGAAATACCTGACAAAATGGGTGAAGCCAATTATGGATTTTACTAGTGATAATTGCTAATTTATTTATATGTTAATTGTTCAGCATCACTACATTCATGTGGTATAGATCTCGCACAACAAAATACTAACTAGAAATAACGTGAGGAAACACAAGCTACTTTTTTCCTGAAAACAGAAGTTGAAGCAATTAAGTTCTTGAAGCTGGTAATGCCTTTTTTTTTTTTACTTCTGAATTTATTTAACATACATGCCTAAGATACCACAATATGGTATGATTATCGGTATGTGAACTAGTAAAACACAGGACTACAAAGAATCTTGAAATGCCATATAGACCATGCCCCTGTTTAAAGACAAAACAGAAAACTTGACAAACAGGTAGGGCTGAAGGGACAGGTTTATACCACCATGATTGCGTCATCTAAGCAAACTCAACCACTTCCACTGCTTCTTCTAGGACTCTTGATTTCAAGTAGAGCTTTTAAGAGCTAAGTCCTAAATTAATGATTTTGATAAAATTAAATCTTCAATTTTTGTATGGAGATACTGGCATTTATTTTTGGACCATATCCTCACTGGAAAAAAAAAAAAAGTCACAGAAAGTAGCATGAGGCTTTGGTTACTTTCACTATTCTCTAAATTTCTATTTATTTTAACCACAGTTTACACACATACTTTTCACATTAAATATAAACCATCAGTTTAACCTGGTGCTGGCACATTCAACACATGTTCATCATTCATATATATCATGCATTGCCAATTTCTCACGGCCAAAAATCACTAACCTATTACCCTGGATTCAGAAACCTCATATATGCTACAGAAACCAAGGCTACTAACTGATTTGCTACATAACTTATTTCTTTTTTGCATAACTATTTTTTCTACATTAGATACTGGGAGGGACAGGACACCCGCTATACTTGTTATTCTATGAATTAATTGGATACATCAAGAAATAATGCCAAAGTTCAGGCCAGATATGAACTCCAACCTCATTTCAGACGATTCACTGCCATGTGATTTCTTTTCACAATATCACTAGATTACATTCAAGCGTGAATTAATGTGAGGCCCACCAAAGTTGTCCAAAAAACTTATTTGAACCTAGTAAGAAAATGGGTTTCCACTCCAGGTGCTCAGAAATATGACAGAATTCCTCACTCCGGGGCTTTAATTTGAAGTGAATTTAGTGTGCATTTCACATTTTCTTTCTTTAAAGATGGTCAACATTTTCCTAAGTTTTTTACTCAAATTTAAGCTCTGGAACCAATACCACTAGCCAGAAGAACTGCAGATACACTGAAAACAGTAGCTGTTAACTCCAGGCAATCAGATACAGAAAGCTGTCACTGTTGGAATGGGGTTTTGAACCAAAAATCAGCATGTTATTTATCTACATAGATCACGAGCATGCCACGTAGGCATATTTTCAGCTTTCTGGCACATCAAATATAGTAAGTTATTGGATTTTTATGGCAGGTAATCAAATGCCATCTTAATTAAGAATTTCCTATCATACACTTTTCCCCTTCATTGTTTCTCATGGCTTTTTTTTTTCCTGTCCAGTCTCTATAACTACGAAGACTGGGATGCCTGCCAATTTTTAGACCAAAGAATTTTATATTCAAGTGCATAAATCTACTTTTATTGCCCAATACACACAACTACTTTTGCCTTATTTGTTTGTGAACACTGGTCACTATCCATTAAAAAAACAAACCAACAAACAAACAAACCTGTTGGATTGCAATCCAAAGTCTAGCAGTTTTAAAGAACTAATAGCTTTCTAGTTACTCAGTTAAAAAAAAAATCAATTACAAAAAATCAAACCATTACTGTTCTATACAGTTACTTATATTGGCCAAGTTTCAGTAACTAGAAGTTTCCACTGTCTCTCATACTTAGGCAAAAAAGAAAATTTACAATTAATACTTAATTCCCACCTTTATGGAAACCAAAACCAAAATTCTGCTTCTGCAGCCTACTGGGACCCCTTTTAGTGATTTAATCATTAGCATTTATGCACAACATATATAGAACAGAACTATTTTAACCTCTAAGTCATTACTTACTAAATATCTATGAACGCACAAATTTAATTTATTACAGAGATATGTGCTTTCTAATTCTCAATAAGAGAACGGGTGAAAGGAAGCAAGTACCATTATTCTGAAGGAGATTCTTTCATCCTTGAATCATTTTGCTCTTCAGTACTGCTGAACTCCTACAATTAACTGAATGTTTTAGATATTAACTTTCTCTAAGACAGAAACTAAACTCAGACATTTAGGCAAACAGTGTCAATACTTTCCAAATAAAAAAAAAATTTACAATTAGAGAAAGTATTCCACATTGTTGATCAGTACAAAAATAACCAAAACCACTACCTAAAAAGAGATGAGGTCAGACAACCTGGCAGGTATGAAACTTACTTTTCCAGAGGTGCAGGCTAAGAGACCCAATCCTCCGATGCCAAACTGCCTCCGAGGTAACACAGCGCAATCTGCCTTCTGATTTAAATAGCTGCAATGGATCCCATGACTAGCCGGGACTATACCCTATTACCTTGGGAGAATATCCAAAGGGCTTCTGTGGGCTGGTAAAAAGCTTAACTACTATTGCACATGTTTTTCCTCTAATAATTAGAGCAGAACAGAGGAATGCCAGTATTACCAAAGATTAGAACTATCTCCCCCCATATTAAGGATGTTTTAACAGTTTACATGGTAAATACGTTATGGTTTGGTGGGTCTATAGGTTTTGGCCAAAAGAAGCTTGACAAATGGTCAGCAAAAATGCCTAACTATAAGGAAAAAGAGCAGAAGATGTAAAGCTGGTTCATTCTGTCCTGGTTTTACACATCTTCATTTAAGCATTCAAACAGAATTTAAAATTTTATAGAAAAAACAGAAGTGGGACTTTTCTAATCATAATATTATTAGAAGTAGAAAGCGTTATTCATCCCCACTCACGTATAACCTGGTCTGGCTTCAAACAGGTAAAATTCTACATAAGGATCAACAAAACCTTCTGCATCCTCCACGGTTCCTCCTTCACCGCACTCAAATTACTAAGTTACTGCAGCTACCAGACCTACACCTCTCAGTTCTTCCAAATGAACACAAGACAAACCAGTTTCCTTCCCCACACACAAAAGTATTACTTCAAATACTTATTTCAAAATGTTAGAGCTTACATTAGAAACCCCAATTATTTTGAAAAGACTTTGAAAAAAAAATCCTTTGAAAAAAAATCCTGTTAAGACAACCACATTTGTTCCTCATTTATTTTGAATTACATCTGCAGAGAGTTTGCATCATTAATTTAATTAGCAACACATTGGCCTACTGAATCTTATTTCCTGAGATAGGTTTGAGAAATTTGGGGGTTCTGTGCACAGCCAAACAGGTGAGGGTTTTTTTTTTAATTTTATTTTAATCTTTAAAAGTCATTGTGAACAAAAGTGAAGCTTAAAGGCACTTGTTCTTCCTATAAAACATCCACAACTTTTCTGCATGCCACATATATAGTTTTCTCCAAATGGTCGATATTGTTACTGCGTGCAGGTGCCCGAGCTGGATTCAGTGCTCTCTGCTGCCTGGGCTCGCATGCTTTTGGGAAGGAACAGTTTCCCGCAGTACAGCAGCCAACCTCATTAAGTGGAAGATGGAGCAGTGTTATTAGGGTTACCCGACACTGAGTTACACCAACTAAAGCCGAGTCCCACCCTACCACGACGTCCCGCCGCCGGCAGTGCCCACGTGAGGCTCTGCAGGTCTATGCCGAATCGTCTTCTCATCCGCTCACCACACAAACCCTGTGCTAGCCTCAGTCCCTCAGCTCTTCTCACAAAAGGAAGAGGCCAGATAACTCACACTCTCTTTAAACACACCAAGTAAAAGAGGAAGACAAAGCCATTACCTTAAAAAAAAAAAAACAAAACTTAAACCTATAATCAATTACAGGGAAAGTTATAAAGTTCTTTTCCTGTGGCAAATAAACGATACATTCAGACGGGATAACAAACCTTCACCAACATATAATTACTAATTTTAAGAGAACATTTTGATCCTTTCCATTATCAGAGATCAGGGGAGAATTACATGTCTCAGACTAGTTATAGCTATGACAAGACACAAGCCTAACCACAAGCACAGGGGTCACTAAACTAGTAAAGGACTTGAGATCTTTTTGCTACCGCCTGTCTGGGAGAAGACTGTAACTCCATAATCAAAGGGCATAAAGCAGCCACGTTGGAAACCGTGTTTAATGGCACATTAAAGAATACTGGAAAAAAGCAAGATTTAAAATTGATGAAAACATATTTCAAATTTTATTCTTATTATAGTGAAGAAGTACATCCACATGAATATTAAAATTCTCTATATTATGAGTTAACAAATCATACCATTCTTCTGATTCGGGGTTATTGTGAAGTCTCTCCAAAGCTACCCTGCGGGAACCAAGGTGAGCTACCTCGAAGAGACCCCCTGCTCCTTTTAGAGACTCAGAATACCACAGCAGATTTCCAAAATGATCTTCAAAAGTGGTATACCAAAACAGAATTATTATTATTATTTTATTGCAGCACTTTTCAATGCATAAAGACACTCATTGTTTTCCATTTAAGACTATTAACGTGCTTACTTTTTTTTTTACTTTTTTTTTTTTTTAAGGCAGTTTGTTCTCACAAATCTTTACAAATACTATACATTGTTGCAATGGCTGAGGGCACTTAGTTCAAGTTAGGAGCAATACTATTACTTTCTTTTTCTTAGCATAACACCACCTAATTGTGGAGATTTTCGGAGATGCACAAAACTAGGTAGCTGAGTCATCCACGTCACTGCCAGTAATTACTCACAAAGGAGTTATGCAACTCCTAACACTGACAAAATTCAGTGGCCTTTGACAGACCAGGCTCAGAACATGCTTAAGAGGATGGACTAAAGACATTGGCCAAAATCAAAGATGTATTTATTTAAATTGCCATGGGCAACAGCTTATGTACAAGAGCAGCAAAGCTCAACTCATGACCATGCCTTTTGGAAGGCAGCAACTTTCAACGCAGCCCAGTTTTCTAGCAGAATACTTTAATTTCCAGTCACTTTGTTTTTCCAGCCTTGTCTTCCTTGACACTGTCAGTCAATTAAGCAACTGGTTTCTGAACTATTTATTTCAAAAATACGTATTTGAGCATGAGATCGCATTTATGGAATTCACAACATGCGTGTATTGCAAACAGCATGCACTTAAGTCAATTACACTTCTCCTTTTCAATGCAAGACTACTTCTATTAAACAGGCATAAAACTCCAAATGTACCGTATTCTGCCCAATTCCAAGTATTTTTGCATTTCATTCAGCTTGGTCAATAAAGTGTTAACATTTACTTCCCTGTTTCTTTGCAGACTACAACTATATTTTGATAATCTAAACCAGTTGATTCTAATCAACACCCTCGTACCTATATTTATTACCATGAAAATACTTATTAATCCTGTAGTTAGGAGGAAAGAAGTTCACTCAATGTTTGAAGTTTAAACGCCATGACACCAACCCTTCCTACCTAAGCTTAAGGAATTCCCACAGTTGCAAAACTGCTTCACAAGTGACACTGTCATAGGAATATAAGAACAGACAGAAACAGCACAGTGTACAGTCCAAACTGTAATCCCTGGCACTTCAAAGACCACCAAGATGAACAAGAGCAAAACAATTCAATCCTGAATTTCTTCCAGAAGTTCATGTTGTTTTTATGCCTTGAAGCATGAAAATTTGTTTCCTACCTTCAAGATCTCCTTCTTCCCTTGCCAACTGTTTTTACTTCAAGTCAACACGAGCGCTACTTCACTGGAAATGCCCTTATTTCTAATAAGATAATCCTAAATTTAGTCAACAAGCAGATTCCTCAGAGAAAACTGTTTCTCAGATTTTTCCTCCTATGCCACAACTGATGGACAAGAGCACTAGTAAACACAAGTTAGTCTTCAAAATATAGGACTATTTCACAATAACACTGTTGACTGTAGTTCCAGTGAGGCCAAGGTCACCGAGATCTATCAGACTGCCAACATAAGGTTGTAGTAACTACTATGGGCTATAACTAATTCTGTAAAATTTAAGTGAAGAATCCAAATCAAACTTCATTTTAACATAAAATAAACCTTTGTTAAATCCCCAAATGACGTGAATGTAAAATTCCAACAAGTGAAAAGTACTACGCAACCCTGAGATGCACTTAATATAAAGTGTTATGACAATAACAAGTATTTGTTAATGTAATTTGGGAACTTCATACGCAACTTGAAGAAACTGGTTTTGGTATAAATGAATTCTCAAACGCTGCCAGCCAAATGTAACACGGACGTAACAAACGTGATGTCTCATTTTAATCAGAACACAACTGAAATAGTTTTACGCAGACCCTGTTAAGTAAGTAGTTCATGTATGGGCTTGAGGAAAACACAATTTAAAGAATGACTGTTGCAAACAGTTGCCTTCAGATGTTACAAACACAGAGGTGTTTCAGTTGGACATCCATCATCCTCTGCTCCGCGGGCTAGATGAGCACGACTTCAGAACCAGGCTCCCTCAGCAGTGCATTGCCGAACTCACATCTCTTTATTAGTCCTAGCCCAGTCAAATATGCGAAGATAACTTAAACGTCACCACCATCAGCAGAACTACCTGTCTGAGCTTTGCTGTGCTGGAGCTACAGCAGGTCCTCCAACCTCCTGCTAACTGCCAATACAATATTTATGGTAAAACCTTGTACACAAAAGCAGCACTGAACACAACACTCTGAAAGTAGCATCAGCCTCGGTGGAGGGTTATTTGTCCAGCCAAAAACTACTGAGAGATGCACAATAACCACAAATGTTTACATTTCAACTGCAGGACTCTAAGCTTGATTACCTTAAAATCATAGAATAGTTTGGGTTGGAAGGGATCTTAACACTGATGTATCACAATATTCTTAAAGAACAGATCAACGGGGCCAAGAAAGTTCTCAGACCTTCAATAAGCTTCATACCTTAACTACAGCATACTATTTTTACAAACCATAAGATTAACAAATAAGCCTTAATACTTCTGCTGACTTTTTAATCCTTACCTTCTAGCTTCACTAGCGTAATTATGATTTCTCTAATATTAAGGTACAAGGACTGCGTCAGTATTATTAGATCATTAGAATATTTTAAAGTGTTAAAGTCTAGCAGCCACGGTGTAGAAATACTTGTCCAGTAATTATGGTACTTGGAAGCGGCACTCTGTAGACACAGCTACAGAAAATAAAACACCCTAAGAAACTTAAAACCTCACGGCTTTTTTCCTATTGTGAATTACCGTTTTTTTTCCTTTACACATATAATTTTCTATCAGAGAATAAAATTTCACCAAGATCCTTTAAAGGATTTCACTCTTTCATTCTTCTCAAAACTTTAACCTACGCCTGTTTTGCACACTTTGTACTTAGAGATGAATTTGCTAGACCTTTTTACTTATGATAAGAAAAGCCTACTGCATCACGGAAAGCAAGTCTGACCAGTTTTAAGAAGCTTTATTTAGATAACATCTTTTGTGCATCTAATACACCTAGGTGTAATCTTTTATTTGTCATACTTGACAATACTTGATGTGTAATCCTACGCTTCTGATTTAAAAGTGCAAAAGTTTTAATACTGGAGTGTCACATTCTACTGAGGTACACACATTTTTACAGTATAACCAGTTTTACCATTTATTTTCTTTTAAATAGCATTTGGTATTTTCTTATGGATGCACCTAGAGTGCACAGCAATACCTTGAAGACACTCTCAAAATCATTCCTCATTCTTTACAGCATTTAAGTGTCCAAACCTCAGTCACACACTCCTGTTTCCTTCTGTTAGTTGTGTGTATAATTATTGTACAGTTATTCAATGAAAAAACAAAGGGACCTCTCCTAACGACAACCTACCTGGATGTGCATCCAGATTAGTACAATCAAATATTCAGAAGTTAAACCAACTTTCCGCAGGAGCTACAGCCATAAAACTGAGAGAGTTTACAAAAAACCTCCAGAGCTGTATGTTAACTGGGAGCCGATAACTGTGACATTAACATCGCTAAGTAGGCGACACAAAGCACTCCGGCCTTTAATGCTCTTTAATACGCATTATTCTTACAAGCCCAGCTGGCTCCCCTCTAACTCCACACGTGTTACTGCTGCCTCGCAGCCTGCACCCAGGCGGGGAGCGCGCTCCGCCGTCGCCTTCCGAGCCCTGGAGCCGCCGCCGGGCGCAGCGCGGGCTGTGAGGGAGGGGCGTCGGCCGCGGCCGCCGAGGGGCGGCGGGGGAGGGGGGAGGCAGGTGCCCGCGGGGAGCCGGCCGCGGCGCGGGGAGCCCCGCCCCCCCCGGCCCGACACTGACCTCGCCGCCGCTCACGTACAGCTCCATTTTGTGGCAGGGCTCCGGCTCCTCCGCGTCCTCCAGCGGAGCGAACGGCACCATGTCCCGGCTCTCCTCCTAGCCGGGCAGCCGCCGCACATGCCCCGCGGGCCGGCTCAGAGGCGGCGAGCGGCCGCGGCGGGCCCCCTCCTCCTGCCCATGGAGCGCGGCGGCGGAGCTCGGGCTACTGCTGCTGCCGGCCGGCGGGGGCGGCTCCGCTCTGCGCTTCCCCCGCGCACACCCCCCAACATGGCGGCCGGCGGGGGCGGGGCCTGCGCGGCATGGGGATGACGTCAGGGCGGGCCGGAGAATCCCCTGGATGGGGCGGGGGGGTCGTGACGCACGGTGACGCGCGGCGCCGTTAACGTTCCCTTAACGAGGCGGCGCCTCGCTGAGGGGGGCAGGGGCGGCGGGGGGGACCGGCTGCCGGCCTGCGGCACGGGGAGGGCTCCGGCTAGGGCGGCCCCGCCGCGCGGGGCGCTGCCCTCCCGCCCGAGGGACGGCGGTTACGTAGCCGCGGGGGCGGGCGGCGGCACCTGGGCGTTCTGCCCGAGGCTGAGGGGAAACTGAGGGAGGGTCTCGGAGCGCGGCACGGGGGCATTTAGAAGAAAACAAGGCGGGTGAAAAGAGCGATCGCGTGAGGTCGGTGAAGTGCCCCCCGCTGAGGGAGCGTTGTCCCCTCAGCCCGCGAGGAGCCGGCCCCTACCTGAGGTGCCTTCGAGTCCCCTCATAAGCGCTGGCGGGCCCGCCCGGGGACAGCTCCGGGCGGAAGGAGGCGACTCCCTGGGCAGCCGCTGTGAGGGTGGAGGGTCTCGTACCCGACGAAGTGACAGAGCGGGGAGGGAAAAAAAAAAGTTTAGTTTTGTTTTTCAAAACGCGGAGGTGTCGGGATATGAAACACAGGGTGGAAAGTGGAAAACCATAGCCTGGATCCTCCGGGGTTCTTCGTGAGACGAACAGCGGGAGCAGCCGGGTGCAGGTCTGCGGGAGAGCGCAGCAGCCTGCTTCACCGTGGTTACCGACACCAAGGGGATGGACTCTCTCGTTTCCAAGCGGCTGTTAGAGAGAAACACTACGGTATTTCCAAAGCTGACGGGGTAGAAAAAAGACCACAGATGAAAAAATAGTATTTCCCCATCATCCTTTGATCTTAGGAGCTGGAAAACACTAGATGATACTATCAGAAATACGTATTTTTAAGGATAGAAAACTCTCTCAATGACACTGAGTTTTTATTTAAACACTCTGCATGACTTATTAGTAAGTCCTGCCCTTTAGATAAAGCTAGCAAAGGAAGTCTCAAACCGTTCTTAATTGCCAAATAATTGTGATGAAATTAGCACAACCGAGGGAAGAAGCTGGTACACCCCATAGTCCAGAATGCTTTCCTGTGATGTTTTGTTTTTTTTTTTTTTACTCAGAAGTCAATCATCATACAACTGTATAGTATAAGATGCTGATTAAATTAGAGCGACCAGTTTCACAAAGCTCACCATTACCGGTTCCCCGCCACTGAGCCTGCTGAAGAGAGTTGCCTATTGTGAATGTGTCATTGCAGCAACAGCCAGCTGGCATGTCAGCATTTCCATTGCAAACCTATTTTTAAAGGTCTGTAACTCAACCATAGAAGATAAATGTTTTGGACTGAAATGGGGAGTGTGTACCAGGAATGTTCATCCTTCGGAAAATAAAAAGTATGCAAGAAAATGTAGGACCAAAGTTATCAGTACTTACTATCGAGAGAGAATTTACATTTTAAATATAGAACTGCTTAGGCTAGGTCACATTATTTTTGTTATAGTAGGATTGTGTGAATATGGAGCTTTTAGAGGAATTAAGCGACAGGAGACGAAGGGACAAGCCCCAGCTTCGTGGGCCTTTGGGTCACACACAGCTGCCTCCCCCAGTGCCTCTGTTCGTGTAACTGGTGTGCATCCACAAGAAGCCAAGTGGCCAAATCTTTTCTGTGAGATTAAATATGTATGTATTTGAGCAGTGCCATGAGGCAGATCTTAATTTAAATATAAAGGAAATCAAGTGAGAAGTGACTTTTTGAAAGTGCTTGAGTGCTCAGCAAGAACTTGTGTCTAAAACTTGTGTTGCGGATGCCATTTCCCTGCATCTGAAATTTTTTAATGCTGCTGAGGCTTTTCCTATTTCCTGAAACAATAAGAGACTGCAAACAAGTTCTGCGTCCACAAAGTCCTAACACTGCAATATTTGAGAAGTTCAGAGAAAAGCAATAATCAAATAAGTTAGGTTTGTTATTAATTTCTTGTCAAAGACCATAAAAGAGAAATTATGATACATGTAGATATAATAATGACTGAATAAGAAAAAGTAGATTCAGAATTTATTTTACTCTGGGTCTCATAACCAAAGAAGCAGAAGGTATTCAATAAAAAGGCAACAATATGTCACTGAAATTTAAAACTTAGCAAGATCCCCCCTCCCAAATGATCTTTTATAGAGAAATAAAACATCAAAAATATAATAGCAAGTCATTTCAAGGACATGGTTTAGTGGGCATAGGGGGTGTTGGGTTGACGGTTGGACTCGATGACCTTAGAGGTCTTTTCCAACCTTAATGATTCTATGATTCTATGATTCTATGATTAATTTAGGAAGGCTAAGGCCTTATGTCTTGGATTTCAAAGGAATATTTAAATATTATATATTTGGATATTTTTTGTCCTTTTCTAGAGCATCTAATCTAGCCCGTGTCCATGACTGAATGGCTATCAGATCTCATTTGGTGCACAGTTTTCAGCTGATTATTTTTTACATTCCAGTACCTTAATTTGTTCAGCAGGTTCTGCCCATTATGTTCCCCAGCAGGTCGCTGTATGATCAGCATGATGTTACAACCACTTTTTCCTCTGTCAGGTGGTTTTATTAGATGAAGGTTTCAAAGAAACCAGTTTCTAAATATTTATTATCTTCAAAATTAATTCTATGACACAGCAAAGTTGCTGAGAATGTTCTTTTACGTACCTTAATAGGAAAGAAATAATAACAATAATAACAATAACAATAACAATAATAATAAAAAATGGGATCTGCAGCCAAAATACAGCTTGTTCAGCATCAGCTACATGAACTCCAACCACTCAGTTGTCCCTTTTACAGACCTCAGGGCTGCAGCCGACTGACAGCATCCATGCTTAGTTTGCTCATTCAATTTCCCTGGAAGTATGTCATACACTTGAAAATATGAACAACAGATTATGAGGTAAAAAAAAAATCCCTGCAAATTTCCTGCCTATGATTCTTAGCAGGACATTTCTCAGAGAGGCATGTTACAGAACTGCGTTCCCTCTTAAGCTTTCTGTCAATCTGTATCAACCTTGTCCCTAAACAAGATTATTTCAGAAGAATCCTGCAAACTTTGTGTTCATTCACCCAGAATTTGCAAGATTATTTCAGAAGAATCCTGCAAACTTTGTGTTCATTCACCCAGAATGTTTTTCAAGAAAGGAAAAATAAGAATATTATCATCAGGCCAGTGTCTTTTGTTCCCCTCCTCCCCCCAGTTAATGATACTGGAATCCGAACCACGCTAACCAAGTACAGCGCAGCTCCACTCTGGAAAGTAAAACAGAAAAAGGTGTGAATATAGGAATATGTGAACTGTATCTAGTTCAGCAAGATCTCAGGAAGGAAACTATACAAAAAGCAAAGTTTGAGGAAACTGCCCAAGCCGAGATTGAAGTTTTTACTCTGTTTTTACTACAATGGTAAAGCCCCTGAAAGGGAACAGGTACAAATTTAGCTTTTGTAGATTCTGTTCAAGGCAGACTGTGAACTCTAGCATCGATTGTGAAGGTGGTTTTGGGGGGGATACAGTTAATTTTTCAGGGCAAGTTTATTCAAGTTCCTCATCATTTCGCCTTTAATCTTTTGTACAATACGATTTAACAACACTTGCACAGTCAGAGCAGTACAACTCTTTCCTATTGTGTGGATGAATTTACGTGGGTACAAAGCGTGCTTCTGTTAGCATGACTTGTTCTCATACGAGAAGGAAAAAGAACTGTCCTGATGCATCGAAAATGTACAGTTGTATGCCTGTGTCTACGCCAGAATTGTTCCAGAGGAGGAACTGATCTGTATGTATTTGGATTAAGCTATGGAAGAGTACCGTGACAAAATCTTTAGTCAATACTGTGTTAGCCTGACTATGAAATAGAAATGTGAGAGTCCACATCCCAGTATATACTGATACTTAAAAAATGCAAATAAAGCCAAGCTCATCTATGTGTGTGTATTTATAGAAATGTGGTATAAAATACACTATAAACAGTTTGATGTTGTTAAACAGTTTATTGTATACTTTGGCCCACCCTACAGAGGCAAGAGAAGTCACTTAGGTGAGGAAACAGCAAGAATCACTTTTATGCTCAGTTATGGTTATGCTGAATGTATGAGGCGCGAGTGAAGAGGCCCTTACTGAATCCCTGCTTCAGCTTTATGATTGTATTTTGTCATCTACATCTTTTGTTCTTTTGTAGCAAGTTTTTAAAAGCTCACTTATGGATAAAAAAGGAAGCCAATTTATGGCTAAAAAAGGAAGCCAATTTGAGACGATGGTCCTAGATCAACACCTTAAAAAAGATCCTTGATACTCACTATTTCACTCTCACCATCAAACCTGTGGTCCTAAAAGAGTCTGAGAGAAGACAGGACAAACTTAGCAGGAAATTTTGCCATGTTTGTCCAAAATGAGCTAAAGAAAGATCTCAGCCATGTGGAAAATACAATGAATTTATCTCTGCTGATCATATTGCATTAAGTAGGGAATAAAAACTGTAGATAGGCGCTAGATTTTTTGATGCTTATCTAAATTTTTTTTCATTTAAAACTTTTTAATAGTTTTTCCTTTCAAAACACATTTTGCATTCAAATGTCCTTCAGTATTTCCCTCCCCCCCACAATTGAGTGGATGCTGCAAACCAGCCAACTGACACATCTCAGAAGTTCTATATGGTCAAATGAAAAGCTATGTACAGTCAAAGTAAAGATCCAGTATCCTGTCTCCAACACTGGCCGAGAAAGCAGATGCCAGATGAAAAATACAAACAGGGTAAGCAGTAGCTAAGAATAATTCTCCAGAATTTGTTTTCAGCCTCCAGCAATTCAGGTTTCATGAGCCAGGGGCGGTATCTTGCACGGATTAATCTTGATGCATATTTCTTCCATCAATTTGCCCAAGCCTTCTTGAATGTGTAAATTTTCAGCAACTCTAACACCTCACAAGTTCCACAACTATAGCTTATGTCAAAAGTATCTCACTCTGAGCCTACTGCTTAGTTTCATTTGGTGTTCCCTAGCCTTACGTTGTAAGGGAGAGTGATTAATTACCCGCTCCACATCATTCGTAATTTTATACACGGTATATATCCCACCCCCACCTTCCTCCCTTGCTCTGCTCTGTTTCCCAGGCTGAAGATTCCTGGGCTGTTTAGTCACTCGTAAATGAAGGGTGGGGAAGTTCCGGTTTCTCTGTACACATTTTCACTAGTGATTTGGAAGTAAATATAAAATAACTACCAATAACATGCACAAATTACAAAGAGAAAGGAAAGTAATGAGCAGTCATTAGCTATGAAAGTCCTTTGGGAAATGACAGGCGACTCTAAATTACAGGCCTACCGCGAGGGCTGGGTACACAGGCAGTGACCGAGGAAGGAGGGAGTTTGTTTTACATCCACCAGCAACACTGTGGAGATGGATACTCGGGCTTTGCCTGCAGTTTTGGAGCCTGTGCTTAGAAAAGCCCAGCAGGAACCACAGATGTACTCCAGCCGCTACGTAATGACTTACAGTGAAAAACCCAAAGGCTTAGCTTTATCAAACCTCATTCTAGGTACTCATCAACAAGAATTTCTTTGGCAATTCAGCTCTTTCCAAAGACTACCAGGGAGAACTTAAGCAACTATATTTCTCCTATAAACACCTAAGGTTAGCTGAGCCAAATGCAGGTCAGAAACAGTAATTAAATACTGAAACAAGTTACCACAGCAGCTTGAATACACCAACAGATGGCAAATCTACCGCAAGCAATTGATTCTTTCTTTTTTTAATTTTAACCGACTCTCACATACTTTTATGTTTTCCAAAATTTGCTTCATTATTTTTCTTCAAACCTGTTTAATCCTTGAAGCCGAAACCAGGCCTGAAAAATTCAACTTGAATTCACATTTTGCCTCAGAGCACAGAATAAACCATCATGATATTCCAATATGCAAATGTATCAACAATGATGAATACTTAAGGAATTGATTGCGTCTAAAGTCATCGTGATCTCAGTCTTCGGGGAAGTTTTTGTGACAGCAGAGGGTGTTACTTCTGAAATAATACAGAGCCAAAGATGTTGCCAGTTCCTCACTTTAACTAGAAGCCCACATATTATGCCTCAAACCAGTGTCCTAATCATCTCAGGTGAAAATTCTTCCCATTTTGGAAGATTATAATTAACTTTCTAGTGAGCCAGGCTTAGAAAAATGTCGTAACCTGGAAGATTAAATAGGGACTTTGTATCTGTCAGAAATAATTCAGCGGTAGCTGTTTGTGTCTTACAATATAAAGATACTGATTTAAAATAATATATTTAGAAATCATTTTCTCCTTATTGTGGAACAAAAGGACTTGACTGCAGGAGTAATAGATACATTACTGGGAATAGAGAGTAGGTCGCTGAATACCACTTCAGTAATATTAGTTTAGGTCTTCAGATAATTGCTGTAGCAGTCGTACTTAGAGAATCCCCACTCCTGGAGGAAGAGAAATCAGCGTATCTTCCCATTCCGCTGCTATTCTCGTAGCTTCTGGGGGTCAACATAACTCGAAGTGATTGCTATTTCTTCTCCACTATTATCAAGGTTATTTTCAAGGCGTCTTGACTTTGCTTCTGTTCCAATTGGGGCACAACTTGACTCATCAGTTCTTTATTTGGAACACACATCACATTTCTTCAATTCATCAGTTCTCCTCCCAGTGAGGTCACTTGTTTGTGGCCATGCAACACTTTCTGCAAGTGCCCATTTCTCAGTTTAACTCATTTTCACACTACCTTGTGCAAAGAGTCTTGCTTAAAGCCGCCCTTCAGCCAAGTATGCATTTTGTAGCAGTGTGGCTTTGGGTTCAGCAGGGTGTAAGCACGTGGTAAAAGCTGAGGACATTCTGAAACAGGTTTCAGAACTAGTATATGAAGCCCAACTTCTTTTTCCATTAAAAATGTGACAATATTCATAATAATTTCAATGGGAGCATGATCATTCTGTAAGTAATTGCTATTAGGAATTTAATTTAAACCTCATTTGACTGACATTTCTTGTTTGCAAGATCTCTATTTTAGGAACAATGTCTTGCTAGTGTATCTGTCTTCATCTTAGTCATGACTGATAACAGAATAATCATCTCAACTACTTTCCTTTTCTTTTCCTGCATAATGGCTTTGCTGCATTTTTACATACTAAACATACAAGAATAGAAACAATTAGAGAAATAACAGTATTGTATGCAGATGAGCAGGTTAGTGACTAGAACTTACTTGAAACTCCATACTAAGCTGGATGTCAGGCTGAGAAGCCCTTCCAGTCACATACTGGTTTGTTTAAAAGACTAAGGAAAGATGCAAGTTTGTCTTTGGAGCGTGCCTCACGTCACTCTCAGTTGGCATTACACACGTGTATTACATACAGAATCTCTACATACCACCTCTCCGAACAGCTCAGTGCTTGTCTTTCTAATGTAGCTGCTGCTCTGCAAGAGTTAACTGCTCAGTCCTGCCGATGCTATCTGATAACACAGCACTACCAGCAAAGTCAAAACTATTTATCCCAGTCACATTGTGCTTTCCCAGGACAAATCTGAAGCAGCAATTACAATGGCAATTTATCTTTAAACCCTGTCTTTCATACAGGGAAATGCCACACAAAATGCTTCGCAGTTCATTTCATTATCTTGTTTCTTCTACTGCTTTAATAAAAGACAGTGGTCATGGGGCAGCTGAACGCTAAATTAAGAAAGGACGTTACTTGCGACCGTTCCCAGTTCTTTGTAATATTTTCTCATTTGCCATAAATCTATGAGGACAAGTGATTATGAAGAGTTTTCAACAAGTTGACTTTGACACTGGAAGAGCTGCTTCTCCTCTTAATGATGAGCTGTCACAGGCATCGATCAGTAGCCATGGCAGAACAGATGAAAGCAGTAAAAAATGACAGATGAACAGACTTCTTAATGATAAGGAAAAAATACAACCCACACCATCTGAGAGGCAGATTCTCACCACCTTTAATGGGAGGTTTTTTTAGTAAATGTTGTATATTGGCTTCAGTGAGAAATGAGAGCACTCAATGGAGGAAGCATCGAATAGAGTGAGGTCAGACTTTTAAAGAATGGCTATTACCCAGCAAACCAGAGCATCAGCAGACCACTACAGAGTAAACAATAAATAATCTTCTGTTAACAGGAAGAATAATGCTGGTAGGGGGTACCTTGAACACCCTAATGAGCCTACAAAAGGTCAGCTCCAGCCTGGGACAAGTTTACAACATGTCACCAGTTGGTGGTGTTTCACTGAGTTTAAGCAAATTAGAACTGAGCGCTACAGCTGATATTGCAAGACTTTAAAGAACACAGGGGAAAGGAGGTAGATCTAGAGCCTTTCTGCCGAAACGCTGCTGTTACCCGGACAGTCTTCATGGGAAAGGGGAAAAGGCAAAGGCTGCATCAAAATGAAATTCTGTAGCAATGACCTGGCAGTGCTGTTTCTCTTTAAAGTTTGGTTAACCTCGGAAACAGGCTTGCTCCTGTTCTAGCAGTGTAGGCAATACGTAATGAAATTACTTGCACCAATAAACCCTTCAAAGCCTCTGTGCTGCACCCCTGGAAAGTGCTCTAGGGCTGGTCTTGCACCTTCCCTCTTTTGAGCTACAAATGTAGCTCGGCTGGTCCTGACCCCATCACGTAAATGGGTGGGTGCTGAATACCCGAGAGTTTAGAATCACCAGTGTATCTTATGGCTGGGGAAATGAAGTTCTACTTTTATCAAACGCTGTGGGTTTTTTTAAATATGTAATTCTGAGCATCAACCTTTATCTCATAAAAGGAGGAGGAGGCCTTGATATTTTTTCCTGCAACCAACACAATCTAGTACCATCTTTGGAAGGACAGCAAAAAGCACCAGGGCAGGACTCTGAAAAAAGAGGAGGATCTGATTTCTTATTATAAAAAAAAAATAAGACTCACTTTTAAAATATGCTAACAGTAATATAAAGAAAAAAAGAAATAATGCTGGGTTTGTGTGGGAAGGAAGCATATTTAAATCTAAAATGAATGACATACCTCATAATTACAGAAATCGTTGAAAGAGATAGTCAGAATTAAAATACTTTAAATATTCACATCGAAATATTAATTTGAAAATTTTAAAGTATGTATAAATGCACATAAACAGAGGCAGATGATAAAGGGCTGAAGTTCAAATCAACTCAAAGAAAGAAGTCAGCCTTGTTAAATGAAAGCTAAAATTGTCACTGGGCTCGGCAGCGAGGGCTTTAGGCAGCGCGTGGCTGGGTGAGCAGCTCTGCAGCTTCAGCTTTAGTGCTAAATTCTGTATTTTAGAGTACCACGTTGCCTTCCAATGATGCTTTTCTAAAGCATGTGAACTCTGAGAACTCTTAAAAATTTAAATCAAAACACCTTTCTAAATTTTGACTCACCAAACAATGGGTGATTAAGCATAATTAATAATTATTGCAGCAACAGAAGTAACATATTTCTCCTGTTATGACAAAGCCCTCATTGCTTAATGCATTTTTATAAGACAGTTATAAAGTATTTTATGCTTTTATAGACATTTTACGTCCAGCTATTAATATTGCTTATTTAGCTTACTAGATGGAAGATGTTTTCACTCAGAGACGATTCTATCTGTGTTAACAGCTGCAAATAAAACTATGTACCCATTTAATATTGAGAGATGGCATTTGTTTTGAGCAAGGATGATGCTTATCTGAACGCAGAACCAGCACAGGACTCCGGCAGTGCCCAAGTCCCATTACAAAGTTAGATACGACTTCAGTGGGGTAAACAGGTTGTATCACTTTTCTATACAGGAGAACATTTTGCCATGAATATTTTCTTCATAAAAGATTTTTCCTCCATAAAACGTCGCATTGAGTGCTCAGCATTTCCTTCCGACTCCCCTCGTGTCGCACTGATAGATCTGCTTAACGCCCGATAGCTGCGGAAAGCTCAGGGGAAATGAAAATTGTCATTCCTTGTTTGTCTGCTTGCTTGTTTAACTTCAACCCTGCAGTTCTGGCTTCTTCCAAGGACATTTTGAGACTCTGGGAGTGCTTTTTTAATGCTATTGGCATGTCAAAGTGACACCTACATTTCATTATACTCTATACGGTTGGAAAAAAAAGAGAGCTCACCTAGGAAACACCTTGGCTGCTGAGCACAACCAAACAGCTCCCTGCCAAAGCACGGCCTCAAAAGCGGGTGATGAGTCCGCACAGGTTGGAGGTTCATTTCAAAAAGCACCTGCCAAAACAGCTGCTAATGCATTTTCGTTTCAACGTTATTGAAATATTCACACGTACTGAGTTATTTTCTATCGACACACTCCCCAGAGATCTCAGTCCCTCCTCCCTCAAAATATTTTTGAGCAGGAAATCATGGTTTGAGCTTTGACGGGGGTCCTTAGCCCCCCAAACGACAAGCAGGTTGATCAGCCCTAACACAGCCCCAAGCCCTGCTTTGTTTTTATCCTCATCCCACTCTATGTAAAAACATCTTCCTTCTGGTTTATCTCCATAGGAGTGCAGCGCTTCTCGATTTGTGCTTTAATTTCTTTTTCTTTCTGTTTAAATCACTAAGCACGTTGAGTGCTACAGAATCGGCCGTTTTGCCTCCAGACTGTCCATCTTTCAGCTGGCGTCCGTAGAGAGCTGCGAAAACCTTTTTGCATCGTCCTTCAGAGATTCAGACTCCTTGGGGAGCTCTGGTTGTACGTGTGGGTTATTATAATCCTGGCGCAGCACATTCAGAAATCTCTCAGAAACAGCATCGGAGAAGAGTCTGCTTCAGCCGGGGTCCGAGCTGGAAATGGTCGGCATTGCTTCACACCAGCGCGGCACAACGCCGGCTCCACCGGTGCCGGACAGTTCTTGCACAGCCCCTTAGGGGTACAATGCCCTTCTTTTACTGCAAGTAAGAAATACACATTTATAAGCCCATAGTTACATTTTAAGTGACTTAACTAGTTGAAGGAGTCACCAAAAAAGTAAATTGAAATTATCGGGTCGGATCTTGGCTGGAGAAAGCTGGAGTGGCTCAGGTTATTTCAGGGCATGAGCTGAATCAGTTCAAGATCTCTTTCCTTGAGCTAAGAAATACTTTTAGAAGAAATACTCATCGTTGTAAAATTTTTAGGATATGGAAAATAATATGTAACCCAACGTTGTTACTAGATAAGAGTAAAAACAGCCTTTAAAACCTCCTGAGCAGGAGATTTTCAAATGGATTGTATTTTAATTTCTGTTTATAACTACTATATTGCTTTTAATACAAATTATTATTTTGTGCACAGATTTCATTTTTTGCGTGTAACACAGTCCTAAAATGTTTCAACGAAAGTTCCACAATATGTAGCTTCCAGCGAAGATATAACCAAACAAAAAAAGGTTGGGTTTTATTTTTTCCTTATTGAGCCAAAACCCAACTGTCATTTCATCCCACTGGTACACCTACAGGCAGCATCATCAACGCGGCGTGCAGCACACGTACCGCTCCAGGGCTCGTACCGAGGAGTCTGTTCCTTCTGAACGCGGGCCAGAGCGCATCGGTGCAGTCCCGGATGACAGGCTCATCTCCAGGTGACTTCTCCAACCCGATTTCTGATTTGATCAACCAAGATCAGCCCCCCTGACACCCCAGCGAGGAGGCTGGTGTGGTTTGGTCCTGGTTCCCTCCCACTCTCCCTTTCTCCCCCAAGACCTGTGCGTCCATCTCTGGCGTCTGGTGCGTTTGCAAGCCCATCTCGCAGGGTTGTCCCTGCTGTACAGGCTTATCTTTCTCCATTGCATGCTTGCACTGGCGGTTTGTCTATCAGTTTAATCTGTCTTTATTACCTGTAGTTCCAAGCTGTTCGGTTCTGTCCCCTTACGGTTCCTCTGTGGTCTCCTGCTGCTACCTACGTCTAAGAGACAAATGAGAGGAGGATTTGGGTGATCTTGGATCCTGACTTTAAATTCAAATCCAAATCATGATGGTCATAAACTTGGGAGGACACAAATCCACGCCTTTGTTTTATCTCTATTCTTAACATATTTTACACCTTGTCTTGGCCTCAAAACAAGGCAAAACTCTGCATTGCCTAAGTTTGGCTCATGTCAGACCTCAGGATTTAAATAAGCGTTACTCTGGCTCCAGAAGCCCACAGCAGGGAGTTTGGGAACTCTGCCTTTCTGGGCTCGTCCCCTGGGTTCTGCTCAGCGCTGCAGAGCCAGTCCAAGACAGGGTGACCCATATGTTCCCATCCCCACCCACCTTCCAGCTTATCCCCTCCCCTCCTGCCTGCTTCAGAGCTTTCCCCTCTTTCTCTACGTACACCAATTTTCTTTTCATGCATTGAAAAACAGAGCTCACAAAGATGTGTGTGCAGCTCCGGGGACTTGTGATATTCAACCATTTTAACCAATATTTAAACAATTTTTTTGTTGGAAAGTTAGAGGGAGATGATGGCAGAGTTTCCTCTCTCTTCTCTAGAAATATAGGAAGCCAAGCTGAAAGGCAGCGATCCCTACGTGAAACGGGGCAGCCGCTCAGCAGCGTGGAGGTGAGGAACCGGAGAAAGAGCAACCAAAACATACCTTGTTGAGCTGGAACTGGTCATGGCCCCTGTATTTTAAAGAAAAATCTGAAATCTCTCTTTAATAACTGCACGTGGTAGGATGTTGGTTGGAGCTATGCTGAAAGCCCGGGGCAGCAGAGCCAACGGAACCGCTGCGGCCGTGCTGAGCCGTTGGTCGCGCGGTGACTCAGAGAGGGGCCACCCACCGCCGGCAGCCTCCCGGGGTGCGATGCCACAGCTACGCACCCCCCCTGCCCACCTCTACATCTTCAATTCACACAGAGACCTATGAGTCTATGTATATATATACACACGCATTATACATCGACATTTAAATATAATATACTGCCAGAATTATGATTTTTTAAACATCTGAAGGATGTGGTATCTTGGAAACCGATTGCTTCAAGTTGCCCAAATCAATTACAGAGTGAATCAACACATCGCTTCAGCGTGGGAGCAGCGAGCAGTTGGCGATGCCGGCCGGCCCCGGCCCCGGCCCGGGTGGGAGCACGTTGGGGAACGGCTCCGTCAGCCCCAGCCCCAGCGACAGTGAATGACCGAGTATCTGTTATCTTAGCTGGCTTCTTCGGCTGAAAGCTGATTTAAAGGAGGGAAAAAATAATTGAGACATAATATACAAAGGAGATACAACTCTTCGTTACAAATGTTTGCACAAATTTGGGGGGTTTTATTACCTGATTGTTGAGTGAGGCTTATTCTCTCTCTGTTTTTTTCTACATGTCATTCAGACATATAAGCGACACATACTCCGAAAATTAAAACACATGCGTTCATCCTGTTTCTTGAGGAGGAAACAGATCATAGCGGGCGTCGAGTGAGCTCATCGCCCACAGACAGCAGCAAGAAATGACATTTTCAGCCCTCAGGGTCTTATAAGAAGAAATTTTAGATAAATTAATATTTTAAATAAATGAAACTCAGAAAACCATATATTCTGAAATGTGATCATAGGGCATGCAAAAATGTATCCATCCTCTTCTCGTGGCCCTGAGCTCAGCGGGGAGGCAAAAGACACACTCGGAGGGGATTCGCCTCACCGAGGGTTAGAAGAAGGAGCCTGAGCCGAGGGTCTGGGCCGGGGGGGTTCCCTGGCTTGGTCCAAAACCTGCTGCTTGGCCGTCCGGGTTTCACGTGAGGAGCAAATAACCTGATCCACAAAGAGCTGAATGCGTTCATTTGTTTTATTCCTCTCAGATCAGTTTTGCGTCTTTGGCCAGCTCTGTAAAAATGCTGAAATTTTAAATAATGGTCCAAAAATGGGATTTTGTAGCTAGGAGAGTGTGGGTTGCTGAGAGAAGAGATTGCTGAGCTAAATATTTGGCAGAATTAAGCAAACCAGGAAAGACATGTGGGCATAAAGAAATAATTCAATATTAAATTTCTGGCAGAATTCATAAAATCTGTTTATAGTTCAGATCACAGTGAGCCATTTACTTACTATTATTGGAAATAAGGCTGGGGGATTTTGGTTGCAATGGTTTTGCAACTATTACAGAGTGAAAGTATTAACGGAATATTAAACACAGGCACATTAACCTGCAGTCTTCGTCAGGCGTACCTGGAGGGCTCGGCGCTCCGCCGTGCACAGCGTCGGGCGGCAAGTATCAGCTCTCAGGTGCCATTTCCAGGATTTGGCCATCCCGAGATGTGGCCTCCTGGTGCGGTTGCTACTCTCCTGCTACCAGCTCCATTCGTCTTGACGGGGGTGTATTGCTGGTTGTCTTTTTTAAATTCACTTTAAATTCCCCTCTGTTCCAAGTCCTTCCGCGGGGTTTTTATTCTTCTCCCCCCACCTTGATCTCCACCTCCTCTCACCGGCTTTGTCATCATTCACACTTTGTTCCATTTCTCCTTTATTTCCCTCATTCAACCTATATTCCCCTTCCTTTTAGCCTTCATTTTTCCCCACTGGCCTTGCTCTCACCCGCTGTGTCCTCCCCAGGAGCAGCCCTGCTCCAGGCACCGGGCTGGCACCTCCGCCGCGCCCGGGGCTACGTGGAAAACCGATGCCAGCCGGAGGGAAGAAAGATGCTCCCGGGGAAGAACCTGTGTGTCAGCCTCACACCAGCACCGCTTGTTAAATACCGAGGGGAGAGAAGCAGCCGTTACACAGCCGGAGCCTTGGTTTTCTGAACCAAGTGGTCACCTGGGAAGAGGAGACAAGTCCACGGCAGGAGCCAAGTCCATAGCTACCACCACCTGCTCTCTTCTCCACTGCTCCGGTTTGCAAGCCTCAAACCAGCAAGAAAGTTTTTAAATAGGGCTTCAGCTATTCGGAAGCAAACTTAGCTTAAAGAGAAAAGAAAAAATCCTCTGATTTGAAATTAAGAAGCTGTTTTGGGAGGGTACCCTTGCCCATCTCCCCTCTCGGGGTCTGCACACCCCCCCGCAGCCGTCCCCGACCTGCGGAGAGGCTCAGCCCTGGCAGAGGCACAGGCAGCGACGCTACCGCGCTTCCCTGCGGCAGGGATGTTTGTTTGTGGTTTCGAAGGGCAGAGGACAGCTCTGCCCTTGTATCGCCGCCGCCTTAGCAGAGCTGAAAAACACCTACCACTGGCGAGGGACTGCTGGGGACACAAAGCCTGGCTGCTGCAGGGAGAGGCATGAAAACAGAGACACCAAGGAAATAGCAAATGCATCCTCTCTGCATGATGTATATAGCATGTCGGAGGGTTTTGCTGGGTAATTATTTAATTAAGTGATATGGGAGAAAGAAGGAACCAGCAGAGCGGGGAGAAAGATCACCTCATGTTTCATTCACATGGACACGATAGATGAAATCCAGCGCGTCCCTCCGGAAAACGGGCGATGCTGTTGTCTGAGACGGGGCTTTACACGCGGCTCCTCCATTCACCCGGCAAGGCCGGGTCCCCTCGGGAACGGGCAGATGATACGCTGGCCTCGGGCCCAGGCAACAACACCGCCGTCTTGTCTTTAAGGCTTTCCAGGCCGAAAGGCAGGGCTGGGTCAAGCAAGCGTCAGTACGTGATCCTCGCCCCCGTCACCGCGGCGCGTGGTCAGCTGCACCCAAAGCCCTTCTGAAGGAAGAGGGAACAGACCATTACTTGAAAATTCATGTTAAGCAGAAAAGAGGAGGAGAAGATTGGGGCTAGTGAGAATTTTTCTTTCCAAAAAATGTCAAATGAGCCTTTTTTTTTTTGTGAAAATTTTTACACAGTCCAACATTATTCCAGATTTCCGGTGAAAAATAAAAAAAAACCCCATATAACGTAGTAGATAAAGTCTGAAAAATTTCAAATCTCCCTGACAGGAAAAGAGAGCCTCTCCTGTCCTCCTCCTTTCTTCCCCGCTAAAATAACACAAACAACTGCAAGTAAATAACCAGAAAACCCCTTTTTCTCCTGTGTTTCCTTTTCCTTCCCCCCTCCAGCAGCAGACGAAGGGCCGCCCCAGTGCCCCCGCTTGCCGCACGTCACCTCCCCCCAGGGAGTGGCTTTGGTCCCCCCAAACCCGATTCCTTCTGGAGGAAACTAAACCAGAACGTGCACCCCGCTTCTGATTTTCAACCACATTCGGTCCACAGGGCCAGGGCAGAGCATAAAGCCCCACGACCCTCCGTAGGGATGCGAAGCCCCCGGCAGCGATCGCAGGGGCAGGGCCTGATCCAGCCGTCCCGCCTTCACGCCGGGCACGAGAGGAGGGTGCGGCGGCTCCTTCCTAGTCCCGAGCAGCATTTGGCATCACGGCCAGAGGTTCAGGCGTCACCCGCTGCCAGAGCAACTCCCGCTCCCCCTGCACCAGCCTCTTTCCTGGTGAAAAACCCTCCCTCCGGCTGAAGCCAGAGTTACGGAAGTTTTTAGACCTTTATACACCTCAGCAGGACTCCTCAGGACTGCAGGCAATCGTCTCTCTTCTTTTTGATAGCGTTTCTTGCAGAAACGGTGTTCGAACAGGAGGGAATACAAAGCCGCCGGAAGGCTCCGTGTCGGGCTGCAAGTCCCTGGATGCTTCACTTGGATTTCTGGGAATAGTTTCCTTCAGGTTTGAACAGACCCAGGAAATTCTCTGAACCTGATACAACTCACTTGTTCGTCGCTGGCTTTGCAAAAACACTAGTGTCAAATCTCTTTAGATACTGTCCCAAAAATCCTATTTAGTTATTACTTCTGCGTGGCACTGAATTAACAAAAAACCAAACAAGTTTACGACTGACCTGGTTACTTTAACGCACTGGTTCAACTTCTGCAGATGATCATATCAAAGCCTAAAACCAAAGTCAAATCGGAAATAACGGTAAGGATGCAGCCCCCTATCAAACCTTTCCGTCTTTATTCCTTTACACGCACACGTCAGTGTAATTTTCGTGACTAACAGGGCAGGGTTAAGGCTGCCCATTCAGTCTGATCTCTATCTCCTCATTACTAAGTGCCAGGTTCCTTATTTTAATATCAGATTTATTTTTAATTTAGATAAAAATAGTTGCTCATTCTGAAGCGTGGGCATTTTCTCCCCCATTCCTGGGGTTCTTCACCACCAGGTGGCAACGCAGCCACAGCCACCACCCCCGCTGGGGTCGGTTTTTCCCCAGAACATCCAAGTTCAGGGTCAGCTATAAATTTGTTACTAAATCGTTAGTGTCAGACAGATTTAATTCCTCTTCATTCATCTGCTTCTCTCGTTTTTATAACCTCCTCCTCTGCGGCCATCATTTCAGACGTTGGTCTTGGCTCCAAGTTTGGGGTGAATTCGGTTGACTTTAGAGCATTGAGAACTTTATCAGTGATCAGGCTCATACATCTGCGGTTTAAGAGAAAAGAGGCAGGTGAGCGCCTGGGTGCCTATAGGGTAGGTATGGATGTAGCTACACTGCCATCTGGCAGCGTCTGGGAACAAAAGCAGTCTGAACAAAGAGGTGACGAGGCCAAACCTCGATTACGCATCCTCGTCCCCAGCAGCCCCGGCCGGAGCCCGTCCTGGACATGCCACGGCTCTCCTGGCAAGCCCGAAGAGCGGCACCCGCGCGCCGACGCCGCTTCCCGTGGGATTGCTTGCAGGTATTTTTCTCTGGCTTGTCCTGGTCTTGAAATCATTTCCAATTGCTTCCCGCAGTCGTGGCACCACACTGTGAGCTCTTCTGTGTTGTTTTCATCACCTTCATTTGCTCAAAAAGCGAACAGTAATGGGCACTAACAATTTTCGCCGATGTCCATCAGCATGTCGAACCCATCGCCTGGATTGCGCGCTGGAGTCAGTACTTAGCTCTGGAGATTTTCAAGGTATTAAGTGCTAAGAAACAGTATCACAATTAACAGCAATGTGGAGAGCTCACATTTAGCTTTAAAATAACTTAACCCCCCCCCCAACACAAAACACTTAAGCATTAATGGTTCACCTGAGCTGCTGTTAGTGTTGTATGTTAATTGCTTTCATTAGACATAAATTCATGTTCTGGAAAGGGAGCACATTTCAGAAGTGTTTCCAGGACAGAGGGTTGCAGTTCTGTATATGATTCTGAAAAGCCTCTCCATAAATAATACCGAATTCATTGAAGATCTCCCGGGCCCCGCCCCCGCAGCACCCGTTCCCCCCCAGCTCCCACCGACGGGCACCGCAGGCCCCGTCCCTCCCGGCACGGCCCAGCTCTCTTCCGAACAAAGGCTCCTTTCACGGAACGGCTGAAGTGAATACAGGGCGTCTCTCACAGGTTGCTGCAAAACTACATGAGAGGTTATGTTGTTTTCCCAATTTCTGTTTTGTTTTTATAAACCCAGAAAACCGTGTAAGCCGCTGAGAACTGTACGTTGGTAAAAATTAAGTATTTTCCTTTCGCTAAGCCCAGGCGCAGGACGGCAAACGAGTCCAGCGTGAGGACGGTACCGGCAGTCCCCCACCCGCGTTCAGCTCGCACGTTGCTGCCACGGATCTTCCTGCCTCTCGCCCGCTCCCCGGGTCACTGGGAGCGATCCCGGCCGCCTGGCGAGACAGGGAAAACTGAGGGATTCGGGAAGCAGAACGTGAACGCGCTGCCCTGACACCGAGCCCTGATGTTCACTTAGTTCTTGATACGTTGAACAGGACGGAATTTCTACAAGACAATAATAAATACAGAAACTGAGAACTTCATATAGGAAAAGGAGTTAGTTAACCTTTATTTCATTTCTCCATAGTCCCAAACTTGACAGACGTAGAAAAATATCCTTGAGTCTAGTAGACAAATTTACCAATGCTAAATAGCCCTTTTCTCTGACCGTTTGGGCCATTCTAGATACATTTGTACAAGCATTACTTCAATTTTTTTTTTTTAATGGAAGTTTTTGCTAAACTATAAACAATAACCTACAGAGGATAAACTTGATCTACCAAAGCATGCATATGCAGGTATCTTCCAAAACTTAAAAAAAAAAAAAAAAAAAATTAAGAAAGCAAAACAACCTCGAGACGCATTTGGAGGAGAAAACAATTTAGAACAATCTGAGGAAAAAATAATTAACTAAAGACAAGTCAAAGCAAATTCTGTAAACTATCTGTGGATAAGTTAAAATATCTATGGCACAACTTTTCACAAAAAAGTTAAGGTGAAGACCAACATTTTATATAAAAATAGCTGAGCAGGCTTCTAAAGAAGGAAATAAGCATTTCTCATGATGACTCTGTTGATACAAGATTATAAATACCCTTATATATACAGAAAAAAAAAAAATCAATACAAATGTATGGAATATTTCTCTAGGCATCCATCTTTCAAATAAGCCAAGATCGTATGTCCTGGACCATAGTGGAGGTACTTCAGTTTAAGATTTGTAGTAGTTTCTTTGCTACACATACCGAAACAAATAATAAAAATGCAATATAAATATTGATTTTCACAGAGAAACCCAGTAATACACTCAGGTTACAAAGCTTAACGAATTGGTCCAGAAAGAAATGATAGAAGTTTTAAGATTATCTTATGTTTTGTAGGCTAAGGACAACATCCAAGTTATACAGTAATATTTAAACTTTCAGATTTTTTCTTTTTTAATCAAACTGATAGCTTTAGTGAAACTAAAGCAGAAATTATCATGGCAGAAGATTCATTATCTCTTCATAAATACAGCAGTTTATTTGCCAAGATCACTTAGAAATACCGTTATTATGGGCATTTTAATAAATTTCCAAGCCTAAAAGTTACCAATTTTGCAAGGAGTTAAACTATAAACAATATTTGTATGGATGTATTTGACTACATTTCAAAACTATGTAATCAATATATAATAAGACATAAAACTGAGAGCAAATAAAATATATTTTAGAGAATTACATTAATATTTTAAGTGAAAATACCTTTGTAGATGCTAATATGATGATCAAGTTCAGTATATCTGTGCACATTATAAATATGCATATGTGTATCCATATACACTCAGTAATTCTAGAAATAATCATAGAAATTATATAATTTCCATTGGAGAATACATTTTTTCCCCAGCACAATTCAGTGGATATGCCAATGACTTTTTGAACTGTATTTCACAAAATTTGAAGATATAGTAGAAGCTCTTGACCTTCCAACGTATAGAACTTTTTTAGTTTATTGTAATTTTCTTGACTAAAACCCCAGGGTCTTCATTTCTGCTACTCAACCGAAATGCCTCCTTGTGCCTCATTCCCTCCCCCATCCCCCGCCTGAGGAGGCTGGTACGTTCTGACAACCTTGCCCGACGTATTTCAGAGAGAGAGATGTGATGGGGGAAATTATAGGGACTCTTCCAAGATGAAACTTGACTACCAAACATGGTCTACATTTACATTTAAACCTTAGCTTGCTACTGATCCATTTTAATTTAACACTTGCTTACAGGCAAATCAAAATGGTTTCTACATGGTCTTTTTACATATTGTTATGCAAAAAAAGATAGCTGAAATAAAACAGTATCTGAAATAGCTGAAATAAAAATATGAGGACATATTTATGAACCGCTATGTCTCAGAAAATGTAAAATTCTATTCCTTTTCATTACACTGCTGAGACTCATTATTTGACTGTTTTCTCTGATAAATTAATCTATGATATATTGAGAGATGTTACAACAATCATTTAGTACCAGGATAATATCCATTCTTTACAGTAGCTGTACCAAAATAGCACAGCTAGCCCATTTACATCATCCTTCAGCTTTACTAGAAATATTTACCACCACTAACATATGCTAATCTTTTCTCCCTAATATCACATCTTTATTATTTCCTTGTCCATAGATTGTGTTTAAGACAAATACATAAAAATAAGCACTAAAATAAAAACCAAACTGAATGTCTCACACTCAACTAAAAAACAAGCACAAAATTGAAGGATGCATGTTGGAAATAATTTATTGCCTACAAAACGTTAAAAAAAATGTTTAAGTTCACATTTTCTGTGTGGTTTTAAAGGTGGTGTCACGTTTCAGAGGTAGCGTGTGTAAAATTTAATACAGAATTTGAAAAGAGTTATTTACTTAGTTCAGTAATACAGTAAAATGTTCACCAGAACCAAAGCACTGACCTGAAACCATTTTCCTTACAGGAACATTCTTAAGCGTCTCTTTTATCGAAGAGGATTGCTCATCTGTTTAAAAACAACAACCACCACAAGCCCAAGTTTCTGCCCCGTTTGTGTCTGTCGTCTTCTGACCGAAATGTCAGCTGCTGCCTTTCAGAGAGCAATAAGTACTCTTTAGTCAGCATAAAACCCTATTCTGCCATAGAAAAAAGCAGTTTTGCAGTACCGCTTCTTTTTTTTTTTTCTTTGCTCATAACTTTTAAGATTTCACATTTGGCCAATGTGATAAAATATTAATTGGGTAGAGAAATCAAACACCATAAACCAGCTTCTGTTTTTTCTAGTAACTAGCTGGAGTTTTCTCACTAACCGTCCTCGTAACTTTGATCAGGCATCTCACAACTGAGCAACTTAGTCAACCTTATGTTGATTTGGGGCAGAAAAGGCAGAATCTCGAAACGCAAGTTGAAGGTTAGACAGCCGCCAGTCCTTCTAACATGTACAGCAGCCTCGTAGTTTGCTGGCTGACCTGAAGGATCTGGCAGCGGGACTGGAGGTAGTAAATCAAGCTTTTGGTTGTAACATTACAAGGTACGAATTCTTCATGTTTCAGATATTCTGTGCTATTCCATTTATGCATATTATTGTCTTTCCTTATGCTATCAGTATCCTGAGACCAACAGTCAGCTACGACTAGAGTACCTAGGGAAAAGTTAGTGCTGTGCATTAGTTTCTTTTTAATGTTACTAACACGGTAGTGCAACAGAGATCCCAAATTGTTTAGCTGATCGATTTTAAGCAGTAATTTCCATTTCCACAATAAGGATGTTCATGATACTGTTGATTTGTCCTATCATTTCAACTCTATAACCACAACAGTAGATATAGCTGTCTCTGTTGGTGAATGGACTTGATAACCTGCTTCCCAATTTAAGAAGACAAAGATATAACCGGTACATTCCTTTTTTCACTCAGAGGACTGCAAAGCCCACAATCTGCCTATCATTTTCAGACTTTTTATTGCCTTAGCGAAAAAGAAATACTTGGAAAGATTAAAGTGCAGTGCTGCTTCAAAAACTAAGCACTCAAGAAAACTGACACTCGCATGGTACGTCTGTTCGTGTACTTTTAAATCTGCCAAAAATTCACCTATTAGAGTATTTGCTATTACTCACTCCTGTTAGACCTATAGACTTGACAGAAGCATCATCTGCAGGGAAATGAAAGGAGGCATAGCTTCAGGAAACAGCTTTCTTAACTATAAGCAAGCTTGCTAGCATCAAAGACTCTCATTGCTCCCTAAGGAGAGCGAGCATCCTGTCTCTGGTTTAAAGTGTCTGTTCTGAACTACCTTTTTCCACTTCGATTTCTTCAGAAAGACGTACTTCATCATTCATGTTCCGACAGATGCATTAGGAATAAACAACGCGGAAGTCATCTTTCATGGACAAAGCAAATAAAAGCCTTTGCAGAAAGACGGTAAGAACATCAATACGTGGCACTTCTGCTGTAGCAGTTATTCGAATTACAGAGCCAAACCACTGAATAGCAAGGGGGGCTTATTTCTGTCATCGTAACACACCACAATATTAGCTTTATCTGTCATGGAAACTCTATGCAAATGATGAACTAGGGCTTAATGTGGGCTTTCGTTACCATCCTATGAACAGAGGAAATAACCATAAACCAAATCGTAACCTGCCATGGGCCCGCAGAGCCATCCCCATCATTTTCTATCATCTGAAGAACTTTCAGAATTCCATCTGGAAACAAGTGTCCTGGTGACTGTGTATCAGAATGCGATGCCTGTCGGTACGACGCTTGTCAGGACAATTACTAAGATGAAGTTGGAAAGGAATATGCCCAATTCCCTCATACTGTTCTAAGGTCCAGCTCAACAAGTTACACGGATCAGGATGCAATCTGCAAACTCAATTAGCACATTATGTCCCTGTTAGGGACACAAAAAACCTAAAAAACCCCTTAAATTACAAAGCACGTGTGCGGTCCTAGTCTGAAGTGCGATACTTGGATATGTATTTTCATAATGCTTGAGGTTGGTGAAGTGTTATCTTACCTCATAAGCTGCTCTCTAGCCACTGTACTGCAGAACTGTTGTTGCTGCAATGATTTAAAATTACCAGTAATGGTAATATAGCATTAAAATTTTTGTTTTACATATGGCAGGAAATATACACTGATACTGAAAAAAAACCAACTGCAGAACAGTTGTACAGTATTATCCTATATAGCACTTTGTTATACAGGAATATAATTTATACTCTTTTCTTCCTGAATATCCTGTAATATTGTCAAGTGTTTCAGGGTATGAGAACATGACTACTTTGCTATGTTTCGTCTTATCACCCTACAAGAGAAAAGGACAACAACATGCCCACAGGGATGACGTGGGCGTTGACTGCAACTAGAGTTTCCCAAAGAGGATTCCAGCTTCCTTGAGAAAAGGGACTTACAGAATTGCTTGAATCTGGTAGTAGTTCACTCAAAATTAATTCCTTCGATTTGTTTGGCATATGAAATAGAAGCAAGACATAGAAAATATGAATCATCAATGAAAGTTTTTGTTGCATAAAGGTGGATGACTTAATTGACCATGAAATCAAGAGCTGTCATTAAGTGTATCCTGCCTTTTGTCATGGGAGTTTAAGTGGAAGCAGCAGGAAAACAGGGTCCAAATAGTGGCAAATCACAGTACTATTTTTTGTTTTTATTTCAGCAAAGCTCACAGAAAACAAGAGGTTTCATTATCAGTGGCACAAATTTCCTATCTAGAGAGAACAGTAATCGAAAGCATTGTTAAGCCAGTCTAGAAAACCCTTTATAAATGATTTTTTCAGAGCGAGCAGAATTACAGTTGAGCTCTATCTTACATTTGAAGGATAGTACTGTGATCTTTGCTCACAAACCTTAATTAATTTTAGCTTGGTGCTCATTTCAACAGGCATGTAAAATACCGCTCCTCCTTTGAGCAAGGCTGTAAGGACGCACCTGCCAGCCAGGACGTGGCGTTTCAGCTCAGGCAGCAAAGGATGAGTAACCTACCACTTACCTCCTGGTTACACAGAGTGCCTTCCCTCTCCCCTGGGAGTCTACTGAGTTTTAAAGCCTAAACTCAAACACGGGCCCAACAGCTTGCTTTTGTGGGGTTACTCTGTAGAATAGATGGTAAGAGGTCTTTTGGGAACTAACTGAATTGTATAGCAGCCAGAACTGTGAAACTGTTTTGTTTTTTTTTTAAAACAGCTTTTAAAACTGCTACTATCCTTTATGCAGCTGGCATTTAACAATATTTTTAAAAGTTCCCCATGCCCAAGGACAACACACAGACAGAAAAAAAACCCAGAACGAACAGAGCTCACTACTGATACTAAAAAACACGCTGTAGAAGTGATTAAGGAGGAACAGACCAGACTGAGAAAAACCTAAAATTGTGAGTTAATCTCAGTATTACAGAAAAAAAAAAATTATTTCCCCAACACTCTAGATTTTCTGAGCTACACTTTGGACCACCCACTGAAATTAAGGGGATTCCTTGCTGTACTGCATGAATAAGGATTCACCAGAGTAAATTATTATTTGCCATAAAATTGAAAGTTCAGGCTTTTTACCAGACTGCGAAGGTATCTGTTTCAAAAATGCTTGCTGAAGAATATTCAGATTAGACATTATAGAACATCAATAATATGGGCATGCACCTATATGCCCAACTAAATTTATCTGAATGTGTCTGCACATTCATTTAATCAGATGAGTAAAGGGATTCAATGTCAATGACAGCTGGGAAAGAAGAAATTCATTTCAGCCACTGCAATCAAGCTCACAGTTTAGAAATGGCAGTGGGCAGTTGCCAAAAAATTCATCAGACAGGGCTACTTCAAAAACAAGTCACATTTAGAAGATCCGCAAAACTGAATTCCAAACACTCAAATACCCTTCAGGACGCAATGACAGCTGTGGATTTATGACAGTGTCTTGATAAAATGGAGCAAAGTTTGTGGAAAAATATATAATGAATACTTAAAACAATGAACAGAACTTTAGCATTCAGACTTTGACAAATAAAAACTGTAACTACATTCATAAAACCCTAAATAGTAGTGTAAACTTCTAATCCCATTGCTACTGTGAGAATATCAGAAAGTCACGTTCTGCAGCTATCAGGTTTCCCATATCCATCTAATTTGTTACAACACTTATGACTGCTTCTTTACATTAATAATTTATTGATGATAATTCAAATTTTTCAGTTAGCCTTTCAGAGTTTTTTCAGCTATTTTGGTCAGAAAATGGAAGATTCAACAATCTGAAGTCACATAATGAAAAACACTTTAGTTTAATTTCAGATTTTCAAAAGGCTTCAAGCACAACTCATAAAAAGCCCGTTATTCTATTTGGATCCCCAATTTTTAGTCCACCTACCTGAGTAAAAATGGGGAAAAAAAATAATAAACAGGACCGGTGAGCAAGTAACTGAAGAATTAGCTGTCTGTATAACAGGACATTTGTCTTCCATTCTTGGATCCCTGCTCAAAAAGACTTCGCTACAGAGCAAGAGTTATTCTGGAAAGTCAGAAGTTATCCTAATCAAGGCCAAACTGCTAAAAGTGAAACCTTTCCTCACACAGTTCTTTCATTTACCAAAAACAACATTTGAAATTTCTTGACACTGCAAACTGTAGCCATGACGTACTACAGTCATCCTTCAGGAAGGCCTACTTCACCTTGGGCTTTCTTTTTTGGACTGAAGAACACTGGATAGCAAAACGTCGTTCTCTTGAAACCTACACGTCACGTGGGGTTTCTTTTTTGTCAATTAAAAAAAATAAATCACAAACTGTCTGAGGCATTTTTCTCTGATAAAGACGACAAGCTGAATGAGGTATCATCAGGCTCTGGGGATGCATGATTGAAATCCATTTCTTCTAGTTCAGGAGGTAAGTCTGAGAGCAGTGCCTGTAAGTAAAAATACAATAGTAGGTATGTGTTTTATGTCAGCATTAAATGTCTGTTAAACATGTAGTGAAAAAACTTTGTTGAGTTTTTCAGTGTTGATATTGGATGGGTTTAAAAAAAAAAAAGGTCAGTATTGCTAGATATTGAAAGAAAAAACATTGTTGTGAGATGACGTACCTTATAACAATAATCCCAGAAGTTACTTAAGTTATTGCGGAAACAGCTCAAAACAATTTTTTTTTTTCCTAAACTGGACAAAACCAAATTATTTCTATTTATTCATATATTTTTAACATGCAAAAGCTTTAAAACATAGATAACCATGCTATACTGTGATCATGCAGGTGATAGAACTAGATGCTGTGTACAAGATCATAATTGTTAAAGTGATTTATTGATTTATCTGAGAGATTTCAACTTCTCTTTATATTCAGTTCACATGGTTTTATGAAAAAAATTACGGAAAACAACCATAAGCCAAATTTATTTTGGATGTAAAAGTGTTTTAAGTTTCTTTCTTGCAAGTTAGTTTCTATTTTTACACCTGAAAAACTGCAGATTGTAAAGGCAAAAGGAAAAAAAATAAAAGCAACAAAATCTCTTCCTAAATAAAGCACAGAATGTTACTCATACAAGATATGACCCAACCAAGCATTAAAAGAAGTGCTGTGTATTAAATGCAGTGCAGTAAAACTGAAGAAGCCTGGCTTTTTTTCCTAGGTCTCGCATCTTAGATCCTGCCACAGACAAATCCAAGTCCCTCTGTGTACCCTGGTGCACTGGTTGTCCCTTTGTAAAAGTCACACTTCTTTGTCTGTATCATTGCCTGTGTAGATGGCAAGATCTTTCCTTTGTTTAAAGTTCAGCTTTTCTTTGTCTGTAAGATGTTCAACACAACACTGCCCTGATCATAATGTGAGCCTCTGGGCACTACGGAATAAAGCCGAGGGAGTGACAGAACACAAAATGACAAAACACCTTCCGTTATTAAAACCTACTTCAAGACTTACCTGCTGCTGTTCTTTATCATCTGATTTAATAGCAAGTATCAAACTCCGAGTAAATGTCTGTAGTTCAAAATACTTCTGTTTGTGATTCTCCAACTCATTCTCAATGAATCTGACTTCCTCATTCTGTGAGGGGAAAATTATGTAAAGTTCTGGAAATAATAAATAGTACTGCATCTTTTTAATGACACCTAAACATACTTGTGTTAAAACTAAATGTTTTTAGTAAAAATGAGTGAAAATATGTTTATTATGATTCCTGCCAAAACCAGTATTAAGCACAACCAAAAGCTCTAAATTACAGAATTATAGAACAATGCACATAGACTTTGGATACAAACAGAAGTTTCTGATGAATGACCAGGAGCGTCACACTAAACCTGCAAACGCGAACGCCATTTCATTTCTCATTATCCCCCAGAAGAGACGTGATAGCCAAGCATGTTACATGCAGACAAGGCATTTCAGAATTACTGACTATCATTAAAGCATTAATGACTTGGGCCAAAGTTTACACGAACCTTTCAAAGAAGCAATGCTTTTTATTTTATAAGGATGACCTCTTCCATTTTAAAATAAAGAAAAACAAAGCCCAAGACTCCTCCTAGAAGAAGTGATCTTGAAAAGGCAGGCTGACTGTGAGAAGAGACAGCAACTAAATTCCATTATTACAGCAGGAGGCTTGACACAAAGATCAGGGAAAACAACTTGAGAATTCCTCAAAGCTACCACAAATTAAAATATATCATCCTCTAGCGCAGCTGGGTTTGACACATCATGAAGTGTCAGCTCACCAACCTCCCTAAGATCTCTCGGGTTACAGAATAAATAGGAATATATTTACAAAATGGAGAAATATCAATAATGTGCATGCTGTGGCTAAAAAGGCATTTTTCCAACCTTTGCATAAATTTGTGTTACTATACTTGCAAATCACTTAATATAAAAGTAAAAAACTTCTTAATTAAAAATTCAGATTTGGTAAGTACTTCAGTTTATTCCAAATATCTCTTGTCCTTTAAACTTACCAAATTATTGGTATAGCACGATGAAAACGCTAAATCTGTTGATCAGTGCAGAGCTAAAATTATTTTTCTCTGGTTATTTACCTTTGCAAAGATCATGTAACCTAAATAAACAGTTCACTTTCCAAGATCAAAGTCATTGTGCATTTTTGCAAAAGGCGTCTGCATACTAGCACCAAATGTATATCCTCCATAAGATAATAATGAAAAAAATACACACAGAGAAATTGTTAGCAATGCACAACACCCACAGAAAGTAAGCATTTAGGTTCACAGATAATTGATGGTAAGTGTCGCATTTACCGAGGAATATCAGAGACAAGAAAAAGCCCACCCTTGCTTATGCAACCATATGATTGATTAGGTTGGCAGTTTTGCATACAAAATGTTCCTTGATGGCTGGTTTTGGTGGCAGCAAATAATTACTTACGCAAAATTTCATTAGTGAACTTATAAGCTGGCATTTTGTTTTAATGATGAATTTTTTTTTTTTTTTAATAACATAGAACTATGCTCTGATATTCATGCTTACATTTGCTAGACTGGCTCTAATTCAACTCTAGCTGATACAAAAAGGTGAGACTACACGATGAACTGGAAGGTTTGTAACAAGCCGTTAAAAATGGTTGTTGTTTTAGGGGTTTTTTCCCCAGAAAATTCACATTTCTTCAGTCAAAGCCTTGCTCATACTGTTTCAGGTTATAACAGCTCTGAGAATGAGAGAGAAATATTGGAGCTGCGATTTTGAGGCTTTCATAAGAAAATTAGCTGAATGCATTTCTTTCAGATGGAAACTTAGAAGTTGCCTATTTAGCAATGGATTTTTCCTAGCAAAAGAAGGAATTCAGATTTACACAGAAAACACATAGGCACAAAGACTAATCACTAATGTCAAACGACAAACCAACAAGTAAGGTTCTGTAGGGCATGCTGTCACAACAAGCCTTTCATTGTGGTGACAGGTGACATTAAGAAAAGGTCATTCCCTCTCCATATTTATTCTCCACTGCCCTTACCAGGAAAACACTGCTTGAAGGAGGAATTTTTGTTTTGAAAAGATGATCTATTTATTATTTTGGTAATTGATTATCATTAGTAGAACATACCTGTTTTCTAAGTAAAAAGATCTGCTACATACATAAAAACATGCTCACTCTACAACACAGAACCGTGACAGCTCTTAGGAGAGCAGTAACACACGTGTAACCTTTACCATTTGGCAGAAGACAGCAGCTGTCAGGTATCCAACTGCTTTTCCTCCCTCCCACAACTACTGCTTCCACACGTTCTGTACTACATTGTGAGAATGACTTCTTCTCAGATCCCCCCATTTTATTAGAGGATTCCAGCTGTTATGTCCCTTTCCAGAGCTGCACCACGCGGCACGTAAAAGCGTGCTGTAACGCTCCAAAGAACAATTCTCGCATAAAAAGGAAGTTTTGGTTTAGAGGCTAAACAAATTATTTTGTTGTGGGACACGTGGTGGGAGCTACAGATGGCTACAGCTAGAGTAACGTAACTGCTCTGCAGAAATGGGATTTTTCCTGCCTCCCTCTGGGTTGAAATATGGGTAATCTGGCTGTAAATGGGATGAGGAGACGTGACTGAGGGGATGATGTGCAGGACCACAGTAAGAGCAGAGGAGTCCAGGCTCCCACATGCCTTTGCTGAATTCCTTACAGACACACCCTTCTGTGAAGGACTATCCTGCTTAACGTATCACAGTCCAATTACTCACCTTATAATCCAAAAGAGAACTCATTTGATCCACTTCAGAATTACTTATCATATCACTTTCTTCATCATCTATAATTTCTATTTTCTGAAACAGAAGTAAACAGTTCATTCCAAATATTCAAACGCATAGACTAGACAAACAAACAACAATCCGTATCTCAAAGTGCCATGAAAGGATGAAGGTAACAGGACCTTTTGCTTGCTCATGAGAAATTCTGAATTGTGGAGCCCCCATTAGATGGCAATCATGCACCTCAGCCACAAGATCCAGGAAGAATCCAAACTGAAACTGTCCGTACTCAGAGCTGCTGCCATGGTGACTCAGGCTGTTTACAGAGGAGGAGCTACATGTCACCATGCTTTTGGCATTAGGTTGCATGCTGTATCTCCTTACAGCCTGCAAAAGCCTACATTTTATTCTGTAAGCCTTTTGTTGAAGACCTCCTGCAGGGTGAAGAAGGTTAGAAAGTTTATTCCTCTGGAGCAAAACAGACATTATGGTAAGTGACAGGCAACTCCTAACTGACCTACTTCTTACCTAAAAAAAATAAAGAGGTCTCCTTTGGCCTTGTTTGGCCATACTGCAAGTCAGATGCCCGAAACAGGAGAGGATGTTGATACAAAGGACAGTTCCAAATGCATACACATGGACATTTGCACTTAATTCACAAAAATTCTTGGGAGCTTTTTATATTGGGTTTCTAAAGATACCTAAAGTACAATGTTCAAGGCCAAGCTTAATGCTGTTTAGAACTCAGAAATACATTCCAATCGTATCTCAAGTTTTAGAAGATTCACTTTTACATTATTTATGACTTGCATGTTCTGTTTTTCTTCCCAACAGAAAACCTTCTTATGTAAGAAAATCATGTTAAAAGGTTATTTCAATAGGAGAAAACACAAAATGCACACATTTTTAGTGCACCTAAGAAATTTTAATTTTTATTCATATCTAAGCTAGATCTTAAACAGGCAGAATGAATTTCAATTAGATAGTGATAAGAATGGCATTTTTCAAGAAGAATTCAGAAGGATGACTGCCCAGATGAAACTATAAATTTCACTATATTTTTGAGAGGGAAGCAGTGGTAGTGTAAGAAGAGGGGTTTGAGGTTTTTTACTATTTTTCATTGTTTTGACAGTTGTAAACATTTATGAGACTGTATATAGTAAGTTAAAGCAATTTTACTATGTTTTTAGTATACTGTTTAACACAATGTCAGCAAGGGCCCACACTGACACAATACATTTAATGGTTAGTTCTTGAGGTGTTATTTTAGAGGAGGGTTCTTCTCTGCAGCATATGTGTGTGTCTTCTGTCTGCCTGCAGATCAGTCATCAGAAATTTCCTTCTAATCACCATGGAGAAATCCTTCAAGAGAGGTTAACAGTCTCTCACTAGTAGTACCCACCAAGCTCACAAGTGTATGTGGAAGGTAGGGAGGGTAAATTACGTTTTCTGTGCTTCAGTGTCTGACAACCCAGCTGAAGTGATAACATTTCAAAGGCTTAATGTCACAAAGATCTGCTGCTATATCATACCCTGAGTAACACTGTGATTCAAATATTTTTGGTTTTAGACTCAGCTTGAGGAAAGAGTCTCTAAATAAATGCCAAACATTCACACTATCTTTCTTATAATTAAACATTTTAAGATAGTAGGGGAAAGAACAGATTAGAATTTCAAATAAGAAAACTGTATCTCTTATGCAAGTCCAATGTATGTTAGTCTAATTTTAATTGCATATTAAAATTTTGTTACAGTGTTTTCAGAACAGAGTATGAAAAAACTACTCCTCTTTTTCCCCCCTCTTATTATATCAAATTCTATAATGCTGGAGTTCAGGTAGACTGGAGAACTGAGTCTCTCGGACATCATCTTTGCAAACCTTTTACCTTTGTCATATTACATTCTGCATCTCCATGGTAAACGCATCAGCTTGAAACTCAAGAGTGGTTTTATCTAAGGTCACAGCAGGCCATTAAGGTAAACAGAAAGGAAAAAGGCAGCTGTTTCTATTCAGGCAACCACAGAAAATACAGCTGTGAGATTTCAGTTTACGCAAAAGATGATCATATATTAAAAAAAGAAAGAAAATATTCTCTCCTCTATACACATATAGAGGGAAGGGAATCTCCTGTTTGCTTTCGCACTTGAGGTTCTGTGTGATTAATGTAACACAAATGTTCTCATCATGTTCTGAGCTACTGTCGTTTAATCTCTGACTGCAGTAGAAGTGCAATTGGGAACTGGAACCATCACCTGTTCATTCTGCAGATAACTTTTAAGATAAAAATTACCCTACCACTTGGGGTCTTCTCTCCTCTTCCTCCTCTCCTTTCTTCTAATTTGAGAGAAGGCAGGCTAAACAAAGGGGATATATTGCATTATTTGCCATGACTCCTCCCTCTGTCTTTCCTTCCTTGTCTCACTGCAGTCAATTAAAAACAGCAAGAACAACTGTGTTTGACTCAATGTGAATGCAAGTGAGAAAACAAGAAACATCTAAATAATGCCCTGCCAAGGGTATGGGAATGAAGAGCACATATCCACCCCAGTCGGATCTCACATATTCAAGATTAGCTATGGAGAGGAAGCACTAGAGACATCTGACTTTCTTAAAGCTACAGAAAACCATTTTCAATTATTATTCTGGGGTTTTTATTCTTACTGTTTTACTATACTAGGTACTTAAAGAGCACTACCCAAGCATTGTGCTTTGCACTCCAGAAAAAGAACACTGGATTATTATAATACAAAAAAAGCCGTATAATTCAATTTCTACTGAACGTGCATAGCTCTGTTTTAGTACTTTTAGTACGGTTTCTTTTAGTGCTCAACTGATTAGGAAAGACTCTTAGCACACTCGACTGAAGTTTTCACCTAGTGAAAAACCCTAGTGCTGGATAACCACCTCAATATTAGGAATTAAGGAGGTCACATTAGTGGAAAAGGAAAGGTATACATACCACATTATCAGCAGATACTGGATTCTGGTCGTCATCTTTGTGACCGATTTCTTCATTTTGAAGAGCTTCATTTGTCTCTTCTGCAGAAATAAAATAGTTTTTCAGATTTCATTCAAATTTTATGCTGAAGGAACATTAATAGTCTTTACCACTAAATATGTCACATCTGCTAGATACAAAAGCAAAGTCACATTATCAATGTCTACTCATAAAAAAATACTGTGTCTTATTAAAAAAGACATCATATCACAAGTATTTCAGGGCAAAGTCATGCCAATCGCTACTTGAAACAACAGGAAAACTATCAGTTACTCTCTTGTAATGTACAAAACCTTCCTATTTTTAGGTTGAGGTTGCAATATTCAAAGGGGATGAAGAGTTTCACATCAGAGGAGCCCAGACCTTCTTTTTAATTTATTAAAATAAATTAATATATGAAAATCCTGCATGCCTTGAAATTATAGGGTACATATCAGAATCCCACCTCTTCCTTGCAGGCACTGACTAGTTTTGAACCAAAAACCGATCAAGCAGATTATTTCATTCTTGTATGGCAAATGTTTATTACTAGTGAATCTATGCTGCTCTCTTACGTATAAGCAAAGTACACACTTGAAAACAGAGCAAATCTTATCCTTAAATTTCAACTACAAGCACTAGATGATTCTATCAGCCCTGACTATGGCCAGTGTGAAAAAACAAGAAAGATAAACATATTCACCCCTATCATTAAGTAGGTTTCTCAGATTTACTTTAATTCTCCATATTTAATATACTATCAAGAAGAAAATGATTGACAGAAACAGCAAATCATAAAATAAACCGAACCACAGAGGCAGGACAGCTATGATAAAAAACTTAAATGATGTCATTAACAGCTAGGCTATTAATTGGAACTGCACTGCTTCCAAGAGCTAGTAAAATTACCCAGTTCTGCTGAGGGCAGAACTAGCATTAGAAGGGTCAAACCGTCCAGCTATTGCACCTAAAGAGGAAAGGAGGCATGGTGAGCAAACGGGCAGCAGATGTGGGATACTGAAAGAGAGGGCAGATAATGATGCAGGGATGTATCACTTCCACACAAACACAGGGGTAACAGGATTTAACTGGAGATTACCAACAGTTGCAAAGAGAAGATAATATTTAGGCCAGACTATCCAAAGACAATTATTGTTTTAAATAACTTTTATACCATAAAATATCTCTAAACCGAGCAAATTTTATTTGAAGTTGTTTCAAATAAATTTAATCTGCCACTGGCCACAACTTCAGAGGAAAATTTCTGCTAGCAGCAAAAGCAAATGGGTCCAAATGGGAGAACCGCAAAGCAGGGAGCAATACACGACCCCGTCGTTAGCCTCGGAGCAGTGAAGGTCATTGAAGATGTACCTCAGGGACTCTGAAGCCGTCTAAAGCCCTAGTCGCTCCGTAACCCTGGCACTCACCACTTGGATTCAACAGTCGAACGAAGCAACTCCCTACAGCACTTTCAACTCTTTAAATATTCATCCTCAGCTAATATAAACTGGCACAGCTATAATGGCCTCCACAGAGCTGTGTTCATTTATATGAAGTATGGATTCAATTAACATACGTTTAAAAAAGTTAGGGCATTATGAGAACTTTAATGCTTAATTTTCTATCAGAGTACAGCTTTTTTAAAAAAAATATTTACACACTACATTTTAAAAGCAAGTGCTATCAACACTTCCACTCTTTAGGTGATTAAAAATATCTTTTTCCTGTCTTTGAGAGTGGTTTTTTGTTTTGTTTTTGTTTTTTTTTATAAATTAGGACCAAAAGCTATAGTTCTCAAACATTAAAACAATCACATATTGTCACTGAATAGTACACAGGATTATCGGTGGAAATATTTTCCACTAAATTCACAATAAGCTGAGCTGCAGCAGCGAAACCTACTCCTTTGAACCGGAGAAACAAATAGAAGTAATTCTTGTGATAGAACAAAGGAATGAAAGTGGGATTCCTGGATGCTGTGGAAATCCTATAATTTTCTTGCCCTTTCTTAAGCTTTGACTCTAATAATCTACTCATAGTCTTACAGCCTCATCCTGTTTTATGAAAGCCTCTTTCAATAAATGTGGTGTTATTCCTCACTTTAAGCTACAAAGAATTCAGACTCTTCCCCTGTCACCTTTTTTTTTCAAGCAGATCTGACTAAATCAGTTCCTTCCACACCTCAGGCAAATCAAGGACTCTTAGATTCTGGATTTCACTTGGCTTTCAATCACTTGACCCATTTCTTTATCATCTTATTCTCTTTACAGTAGAATATGACAAAGCTATCACAAATTCATTCCCAGCAGTGCTGCATTTTTCTAGTTCTTTAAATTGTTCAGACAAAATGACAAGATCAGGTCTGGCATATTAAGCTGAAATAGCATGCACTAGGTCAGACTTCCTTTTAGTTTAGAGAGCAAAGGCTTTATTGATCTCTTCTAATCAGAAGCACTGGGAGCAATTAGTTGAGCTTGTGAAGCCAGTGACTGTGCCGAGCGGCAGTTCATCTGCCCTAGGCCCAGAGTATTAACGTACAAGAGGGAAAGGGAGAGATTGATTTAATGTGGTCATGCGGTTCTGGGAGGTGGAGTAAAAGGGAATTAAGTTCAAGACACTTATCACTCAAAATCATGCAATTTACTGAGAACACAGAGGCACCCTGTACGTGCAGTTCTAAGGCTCTCCGAGTAGTCCCCTGCTACTGACTTTAATCTTTTCTGTTGGTTTGTATTTGCTTGTCGGAGATCATACACGCACCGCAGACAGCTTAACGGCAGAAGTTCTGCTATGCTTTCATGCACTGTGAAGCTCTTTTAGTTCAAGACCAAGTCTGAGCTAATATATCTTCTGAACGTCTCTCATCAGCATGAGTTTAATATCAGGAAAACTATAAGTACATAGCTCTGGTCAGCTCAAAGTGAGCAGGTTGGCATGCATTAGTGCTTGCTTAGAGGGGAACTGTTGGTGTGATTCAGGCAATCAGGAATCGATATTCAAGCTGGCTGTGTAGAACTGGCCAGTGAACAGAGAGCATTTTTTATAACCTGGCTTCCTAGGGAAGCGAGACTTAGACATTTGTACTGTCTATCTCTCAGTTGCACCAGCAAATTGTGAACTTGTCATTTAACTTCTGATGAACCTGGCAGAAACAGCGATCTTATGATAAAAGGTTTCTGCAAGCTTTGTGATAACAAAACCATCAAAATTCATAGAGAGAGAGGTAGAAGAAAGAGACCAAACAGTACCTTCAGTATGGCCAAGGTAGATAACTTGCGACTGTTAGACACTCTTTCAGACATTTTGGAATGCGTACAACAGAGAATCCAAAGCATGCACACTGCACAAAATTAAAATATATGCACAGTAGTAACTGCATTTTCAAATACCTTGTGAGCTTCCTTCAGATAAGCAGATTGATACTTCATCATTCCTATCATTATCATCCCCCACTTCAGTAGCAGTTTCCTCTCCTGGATTAAGTGCTGATTTAGAAACAAATTCAGATTGATCAGAGAAATCAGCAGGACCTCCTCTAGGGGGTGGGACCTCAATCCCCATTAAACGATATTTCCGTCTTCGATTCCCAATCCAAGTCTTGTAAGAGAAATAAACATGAATGCTATCAGAAACTATAACAAAAGCAACAGGCCCACAACCAAGTGAAATTAGCACATCTATACGATAGGAACAAGAGCGTAGCCAGCAATTCAAGGCAGGTGATTATTCCCCTGTATTTGACCCTCATGAGGCTGCTTCCTGGAGAACTGTGTCCATGCTCAGTCCTCCAATACAAGGGAAAAGGGAAGGAAGGTGCACAGCAAAAGGAAAAGAAGCAACAGTCACAAGTCGCAGCAAGGGAAGCTCTGACTGGAACTAAGAAAAAAAAAAATGCTTTACAGTGAGGCACTGGAACAGTTTGTCCATAGGAGTTTTGGCTTCTCCAACCTTGGAGGTACTCAACGTTTTACTGGACAACATCCTGAGAAACCTGACCTAACTCTGAAGTCAGTCCTGCTCTGAATAAAAAGTAGGACTAGATGACCTTGTAAGGTCTCTCCCCACCTAAATTATTCAACGAATTTAACATAAGATCTTTTATCCAGGTTCTCTCACTCTGCAACTTCCACAAGGGGACTAAAGCATCCAATGACCCAAACGGCCCCACCTGTTCTAGGATTTCCTACAGCATGGAAGAAATTGTCCAAGGTGGTAGCTCTATATCACTCCACTTTGATGACAGAACGTAACTTGGCAGAATTAAGTTCAGAGGAATATTATCCTTCAGTCGTCTTTGGTTGGAAGACAAGTCTTTAAGATACATTGCTTTCAGTAAGGTATATAAGAGCATACTGTAAACAGTGGTAGGAGATGAAACAGGTCCAGGACCAAGGAACTTGGAAACCCATTCATGATCAGATGGGTATGGATGCTTTAAGTTCATTTTACATCAATAAAACTGACAGTTTCAAAAAAGAAAAAAAATCACTTCAAAATTCTGCAAGTGGATTTGTATAACTGTTAATTAACTTGCTTTCTCTGATAAAGTCTATGCTAAAAATTATTAAAGACTCAGAGTTTAGCATGGTGTAATAAGAATTGTCTGCAACTCTTCACCTCTTAACTCTCTCCCTTCCCTTGTATTACTCAGGCTTTTGACTTCTCATCCAATTTCAATTCTACTTAACAGCTCTTGTTCCCTGACACTTCGTTCCATCCAAGTCAGTTCTCCACTGGCATCCAAAAATCCTTCTCAGAGCCAGGAATCAATTTCTTTGCCAACTCCTAACTTCCAGTCGTCTTGACCTGGTTTTCCTCACCCTTCCACACCATCTGAACCACAATAAATAGGAGCAGCGCTGACAGCACTTCTGGGACCATCCTCATTGTCCCAGGACCTGACCACATGCTGGCCCAGGGTGAATAATGGTGGAGTCTGGCCATGTGAGCTGTCACCGTCCAGAGTGTGCTTGATTAGTGTGATGACAATGTATGGGCAGCATGGTCGTTACTAGGTTCTGAATCATGCTCAATGCTGGAATTTCTGGATTGCTAAAAATCAAACATATCTCTAGAAAGCATGCGCAGTTCCTATTTTTGAAAACATACGACCAGGGCATGGCAAAATGCACATCCTTTCATAAGGTGTATGTCCCAACAGAGTTTACCAAATACATTAAAATATCATGGGATTTTTTTCTTTAAAGATACACTAAACATTACTCTGGCCTTATTTCAGAAATACCTGCATTGCTCCTCTTCCCCTTCACACTTTCTTTAACTATGTTTCTGATATATAGCATGAAAAAGTTTAGTGAAAAACCTTTTCCTTATAATACCTTAATCATCAAATAGAAAAATGAAGAAATATTAACAGCAGTCCCAACTACTAAAGATAGTTTCATGCTCTACCAGACTTGGAAAAAAATATTTTTTAAAGCTGAATCTCTTTAACTAGCTAAAAGATGACGTGCTTAACACTATTTTTGGCATATCATTTTTCTTGGGCGGTATTTGCTTTCCCAGCTAGCTGCTTTTCCTCTTTGAAGAATGCAAAACAGGTACACAGAGAGCTACCTAGGTATTTTTGTAAATTATGTATAGTTTAGGAAAAAAAGGGAAAAACACCCCCACACAAGTGGCCCCTTCCAGACCTATGTCTCTTTTTTCCAAACAGTGTATTGCCATTCGTTAAATTTTCTCATAATCTTATGACGGTAATAAATAGTGACAACAACTATAGGACTTAAGAGCGAATCTGCTTCTTTTTACTAAAAAATTCAACAAAAAATTGAGGCATTTGGGAAAGGTAGATCTTGTCTTTTTACATACCTTTCAAAGCAGAAAATCTTTCATTCAACATACTGAATAAGCCATACAAGATGAACATATTTTTATAGTGTCGCAAATTAAAATGGGAAAGAAAAGTAGTAGGTTTCCATAAGACTGTGTGCTACATTTAACAGAGGATATTCTGGAGCAGTACAATGATGAGTGTAAGAGCAGACTAGTATTTCTATGTAGGAAACTAGCTTAATAATTCTCATTATGTCCCTAAAATATTACCTCCTTAGAAACTTCAAAGGACATCTGTAAAGTGCATGTGATCTGAGTCATTAAGCCTACTTATGGCAGCCAGCAATGAACTCGGCAGCAGCTTCCCCAGGTTCAACCGAAGGGACGACCAGCAGGACTGAGGGAAGAAAGGCTGGAGTCCAGGCAGAAGGAGCCAGCACATGGCTGCCCTCAGGCGGCTTTTAAGTTCAGTGGACTGGCAGGGAGCCACTTAAAAAGCGTGATTACAGCTCTCGAGATATTGAGGTTAGGGTGTCAACGTGCTGGAAGGATTCTAGGTTGGAACCTTCAGAAATTCCACTTAACTGAAAAAATAAAGATGGAATATTCCGAGTTGTTTTTCCAATGTCTCTCTCGATCATAAACTGGATCCAGACTCAGCCTGGAGCCCCCAACAAGAAGAGCCGTTAGTCAGCTGTGAAGAATGAGTGGCCTTTCTGCTGCAACTGCTTGATTTTGCCGCTAAATTCAGATTGAAGCACTACCTTCAGTAATCCAGCTTTTATCTGATGAGCTGCTGGGAAATAGGAGGAGGTGTCTTTAGCCCATGGTGGGTGCTTAGGAGTAGCTTTAGCCCTCTTAAGTGTGAAAGCTTTATGTTCTATTAATAAAAAAAATTAAAAATTGTCATATATATATTCCTCATATATTCTCATATATATTTTCTTATATTCCTCATAAACTGAGGAGTTTGATGGTTGTCATCCGTCTTTCTCAAATATCTAACGTCTCGCTGCCAAGAAGGCTAGTCTGCTTTCAGATGCTATTTTGGAATGAATGAATGAAATTAGTCCAGAGAAATATAAACAGAAATGTGTAAGTAACTACAAAAAAACCCCAAACAAATGTAATCAGCAATAATTATACTGTAAGCAAAAGAAATATGGTAAGTTTAATGAAGTATTGGCCAGAGTTCACATATTTAAATATGACATAACTGTTTTTTGGTGTCTTGCGAACATATGAAAGACATTTGAGGGTGCAAATGTGCATGATGTTAAGATACAACCAGCAGTACTTCTAGCAGGAGAGCGGACTTGCAAAAATTGTGGAACAAAACGCCCTGTTCAACCTTAAAAGATCAGATCCAGTGAAACTATGCGTAGTGGCAAACGCTATCTTTCCTTGTACTGGAAAACAGATTTGATACTTTCTTTGTACTGGAGATCTTTCAAGCCAGTATGATGTCATAAGGATCAATCATTTGTAGTTCTGGAAAAGCAACATTTTTCTGGACAAATCACTAATTTCCATTAAAAAAGCTATTAAAAGGAAAAAATGGGGACACGTATTTAATTGAATTAAAACAAGTGATATGATATGTATATATAAATATTTTAGTTATATATGTTTATATACTTATGTAAAATTATATTATTTATATACTATATTATATATATGTGTTGTGTGTATTTGATGTATATCTATTCACTTGGTTTTATATATATATACTTACTACTATTTTACATAAGCTACACTTATTTTTTTTTACATCACAAACGGAGAAACAGTTGCTAGTTGCACACTACCTAGAATTCAAGGTACAGTGAAATACAAAGGCAACAAAGTACAAGCATTGAGAGTGGAGAGCTTTTTCCAGAAGTGTCCCTCTGTCCAACTCTTCTTGGCTGAACGTGCAGCATAGGGTAGAGATGCTGTGGTTCGCTCATGCCTTACAGCTGACTGCACCGTTGCTGTGTCCTGACTCCTTAGGAGAAAGAGACCACGCTGCACACTAACCTCCAGACATCAGTGCTTCCCACCGAAGAAAATGCAGGTTGGCAGGTAAGGAAGGAGGCACAATACGATGTGCCTATATAGATCCCAAAACAAATTTAGGACATGATGGAAAATACCTGTCCTACTGATGGGACACATACAACGTGCCTTAGAGAAAGGACAACAGGAATTACTGAAGACACAAGTCCTGTAGCATTAATTCAGCCCTTACAAACAAGAAAAATAGTGCAGCATGGTGCAGGACCAACCTCCACCTAATTCTTGCTACAATTCTCAAGTCTGCCATATAGAGGAACCAGAGGCAGAGGTAGGACAGATACTGGTAACAACAGCAGTTACTATGAAGAGAAGAAATCTTTTTGTTCATTCATGTGCCTATGTTCTAATATAGGTTATGCCAGAGAGTCTCCTGGAGTTGATCAGAGCCTAGTACATCTGCCCTGAAGACAAAAGCATTTCAAGCAGATGCTACTGAAAGACATGTACAGAACTTCATACCGTCATCCCGTGTGTGCCAATAAGGATGTTCTTAAAGGAACAAAGTAAGGGAGGCGAAGCATGAATGTCAGTCTTACTGTCCTGTGAATAAGGTATTTTCATATCCAGGAGACCACTTTGAGATGCTGTCAGCGGAAACAGCTTCACCTTTCAGAAAGCGAACTGAAGAACTTGGAAAATATGGAGAAGCTTTGCTCTCTACAGACAAAAGAGTAATTCTTTTCAGCCTCCAAAAACTACACTTTCTTTTTTTCATAATTCACATGTGCTCAGGAAAACAAGTAAGTAAATAATTAGATCAGTGTTCAATACTGAAAGTAACTTTCATCCCATTTTGATATACCAACCCAAGAGAGATCTCTACGAAAGAAGAATTTCACATAAGGGCTCCTAGGTCCACTTCTGTAGCGATGTGAGAATTGAAAGAAAGAGGTGGAAAAAGAGGACAAAGGCTGAAAGGACTAGTCACAACTGCCATGCCCGTTATGAGGGAAAGGAAGACTCTAATCATGTCTGCAAAACTCTAATCACTGACTGCAAAGACTGTCGGACTATTTTCTGAAGAATGGAAACATTCTGAGCAAACGACACCCACAGTTTGAGAGTGATGATGTATGTCTGGTATTGGGAATACAGTGGCAACAACTGATGCTGTACCAACTTCCCAACCTCTGGAAAAGACGATGTGGAGTGGTTCTCAGGAATCAGGTTATCTACACCAAGCCTGTACTTTCTAAAGCAATCCTTCCTCAACGACACCTCTATGGTCACATTGAAGTGACCCAGAATTCTTTGCAGTACCCTTCACCCTCGTATCACATCTCAACCAGGATTCAAGACGGTCTTGTAAAGTTGGGTTTTTTTTCCTATTTTTGAGCGTTTTCTTTCATATGTTTACAATTATTTTTTCCTATAAGCATTAATAAGAAATATTTTCCCTGTATCTGTAGAACGGCTTTTTTGATTCTTAATAGCAATATAAATAGCACTTCTCAGTCTTCCAGGATATCCCTAAAAAATGTAACACTTTTACTTAAAATCTTACTCAAATCTAAAGAGAATGTCAAACAGCTCATAGTGCTACTCCTGCTGCTGATCAACAAGACTCTTACCTGAGGGCTTTTTTCTATTTATAGACTGCAGAAAGAGCAAGAGAGCACTTCCCAACATGGTCATTCATTATGTAATACGTGAAATCTATTTCAAGCTTCCTCATGAAATTTTTAAAGGCTTTCATCTGTCCTATTTTTGCTTCTGCGACAAGATAGGGGAAGACTCTTAGATTTCTTACCCGCACTATTTCACAGTCAACATTTAATTCTGCAGCCACAGCTTCAATTTTCTCTCTGCAGACTGAGCCCAGGCTGGTCATGCCATTGTCCCAGTATTTCTTTAGGGTAGCTAAGTCTCGGTCACTAAATTGTGTGCGGTCCTGTAACTGTAAGATAAAAAAAATACTGTTAGATTTTTAAAAATTCTGCTTATACTGTTTGTTTAATTCCCAAAGGTCTTGCATACAGTAAGACACACGTTAATCTGTCTCCATGGCTTTTCTTCTCTTTTAACTCTCCCTTAAGAATACTTTTTTTAATTTTTTTTTTTTTTTTTATCCAGGGCAGTACAGAGTTCCCTGGGATTTGCTTTAAAGGCAATGGCAGTGCTAATGCAAGTTTAAAGCACTTCAGCTTTGTTTCAACTCCACCTGATTTTTTTAATTTGTTTTATCTCATTTTATAAGGCCTTACTGAAAATAACTTTTTTCCCCTTGTGCTGTTTACTCTTTCCACCCAATTTATGCAAATTATTCCTTAAGGCTTTTCAAGTTTCTCACCCTCCCCCACCTAAAGTTCTTTTATCTTACTGCAAACTACAATACATGCATAATTTAAAGGATTCTGAGTTCCTAAAGGGAATGCTTTTCATGTTTATTTGGTAAGCTTCAGAGTTTAAATTGGTTCCACTGTTTATTTGTGAGTTCCCTAACTCTGTGTATATTTATCAAAATATGTGATAGTGGATTATTGATACAAGGAGTAACACCAAGAAACAAATCCTAGACATCCTACCACTTCTTGGACTGTTGTGGGCATACAGTATCACTCACTAGTAGCAAGCTTTACTAAAAGTTTTTAGCCCAGAATTTTAACTAAAATCTACAGTTTCTTTATACCAACCCATGTTGTCATCTCTCCTGCTATTAAGAGCATATAAATGTAACAATAAAGTCTGCACTGAAAAGTTGTAGCCACATGTGCCAAATTTGTCATTATTTCAACAGTTGAATGTTGTAAGACATAATCATGACTTCAATATCTGAAATCTGGGTTTGCTCATTTAAAAACTGTTAAAGGTTAGAATGAAATAACTTTAAAATGGAGTAAAAAGAAATTTTGCAGAACTAGAATCATTTGACAATCTTGCACAGTACCAATTTTAATTTTTGTTAATCTTCAAAATGTGGTAATCCTTGCAATTTTCTTTTTTAAAAATTTACTATTTCTCAAAATGTTAAAAGCACTTGAGACTTCTTAATCTATGAATACAAAATAGGGGTATCAAAACCTTGTCTCCTTAAAATCATCCCAGGTGGTCCAGTAAAAAAAATGTACCGGTTATATTCAAATACGGTCCATTATTAACTGCTGCCAGGCACTCAGATTTTTTTTCCTTGGCTATCGTTTCATGCATTCGAGTCCAGAATCAGAGAAGCTGTTTCCATCCTGCCCATCCGTTAGCTGACATCTCACGCAGGGAGCTCCCCTGCAGAGCGGGGCAGGCGGTGCGGGGAGCCCGGGAGCGGCTCGCGGGTCCTGCACACCAGGCAGCTATCGGCAGCCACGGCACACGAGATGCACTCCCGGACGGCACGCTGCAGTCTATTTTAATCTAAAAGGAATCCAGTTGGCACATTTCAAGGCTGCTCTAAGATAAGCAGCAAAGTGCAGTGAGTGGACTTCGCCTCAAGAGCACCCTGCTGAGCAAAGCTAAATCCCTGATGCCCGTTCACCCTTAGCAGATGCCGGTTTTCCCTGTACGCCTGACCTGAGCTCCTCTTACCCACAAGCCATTTTCAAAGAACAAAAGTCTAGTTATCTCCTGAATCGCTGCAGCAATATCTCCTTTTACAGCTGTTGGGGAAACTTCTGAAAACTTCTGAAACTTCTGAAAACCATGGGAAGAGCTCTTGTTCTGCGGCAAGGCAAGCGCTGAGGGAAGGGAAGGCAGAAAGGAGTGTGATAGCAACACTCAAACTACACAGAGAAACAAGTCACTCTGGCCTATCCTGCTTTCCTGAACGCTCAGGGCAACTTCACCTTCTGAAGTATATCGAGCGTTTTTTAAACATAAATAAATAACATTTGCTGTTGGTTCTGGAGAGTTCACACTGACAACACTGCTGCAACAATCCACCACTCGCACAGCTTACTGCGATCTGCACTTATCAGGAAAATAAAATAGAAAATTTCTTCCTATTTAATATACACAGCTTAAAGAAACCCCCTGGAACATGCCGTGGAAATTCCTTCTCCCCAGCAGAGGGGTGAAATGAGAGAAGCAAAAGGCAATCTGCCTAATATTACTGCAAATGTAGGGAGTAACCCTGGTTAGCGTTGTTCTCTTACCTAGTTCATTGCAACCACCAAATTAGAACAAAACCCAAAGAAAGTATAGCTGATGCTGGATTCAGATTTCTGCTTGCCACATGATTTTCCAGTTATCTAAGAAAATGCTTCTTCTACTGAAAGAATACAGGGCAAGAATACTCACTAATAGAAAAGCTCTACATTTGTACTACGCAAATGGATCCCATGTCAGACAAAAGACAGTAACTGACTATAGACAGAGTTACCAACGGGATGGTACCGCGGGGAGGGTGCAGAGGCTGCTCAGCTTTTACTTACTGAATACAAGGATTTTAAGTGGAGAAAGCAGTGTTCAGCAACACCATCTGGCCTTCAAAAAGTTACTTAAAAAAGCAGTGTCTATCTATTCCATTTTAGGTGGATGTATGTTAATTCTGATGATCTACTACAAATGTTTTAATAAAATTCTTATTAGATAAATCATTATTCAGTGGTTTTCACCTCACAACTGCTATGTAATTTTGCTACAAGACCAGGGTTGTAGAGTCAGTCTCAACAGCTTAGATCAAAGTAGATGTTTTAAAGTTACGGGAACCCATTCCCAAAGAAGTCTTTCGCAGCCACTTACTCCAGAAATGGAAAGGGGAGGGACAAAAAACAACTTAGTTTACAACAACCTTCTTGTCAAAAATAATCCCTAGTGTTTCAGATGGCAACGTGTAGTTTTGCTTTTTTGTTGCTGTTGCAGTTACTGCCACACCAGGTACTTTATTCTTTCACTCGTTCCTGAAGAGCTTGTGCAGCAGCACATGAATCACGCTGATACCGATCGCAGGTCAGAGAAGGAAATGGAGAACAAGTTTTTTCAGTCAACTGATACGAAAGAAAAAACAAAAAACCCACAACACACACCACATGAAAAGAGTCCAGAAAGCAGGAACAAAACTGAGGGGAAAAACAAGAGCATGTAAATAGAAGATGGTATGAAAAGGCAAGTCCCCCTCAGGGTTGAGGAGAGCAGCTGTAATGAGATGCCAGGCTCAATCCACCCTAGCAAACTCCGCGTGTTCTCCAATTAGTACTTCTCATCCCACTTGAACTTTCCTACTTTGGAGTCTGGATCTCATTTTTTGCCATTTTTTTCCACCAAGATCAGCACTGAGTAACCTATTGAACACAGCCAAGCAGGTAGGAATTGAGCCCCTGAAACGCCAAAAGCACCGTCTTCAGAAAGGCAGGTCTTGGCAGCGTAAGTAATGATGTAATACAGCTGGGCAGTCTCTGCGGCAATGAAAGGCAGAACCTATCAGGTTACTGGACTTGAAACTTTACCAGTGACCCAAAAGAAAGATTCTTGACATTTAAGGGCTCTGATTCACAAAGAAGCTGCTAAGAGGGCAGCAGGTCACGGCATATCAAGTGAACCGCAGGAGCTGTCTGCCTGCACTCGTGCACCGTGAATGTGAGCTGCTTCACGCTATCTCAGAGAGGGCAAAGAAGATCGATTACTTACACTGCTCTCACTTGCTGCACCCCCGTAACGGGATCAGCCTCAGCCCTTACACTCACTGCATCTAAGTAATGCTTCAGCTTGTCCAAAATTGAGATGCAGACTATCTATCTCTGTATAATTGACCGTGCCATATGCCCGTTCATGAATTTCCTAGAGAAATTACAGACTACATTCAATTACAGGATCATCCCCTTGACAAAGATTATATGTAAGTTTGACTCCTGTATTATAAGCTGCTCAAAAATTACATAATGCTTTTACAAAAGCCAATGTCTTTCGTGAGAAAATAAAGGGTAGAATTTCTACACTGAACATCACTTCCATCCATTTAGTTAATAACTTTCTCATGCTTAGTATCATCAGAGGAACTGAGGAAATGAGAAAAAAACCAGTGTCCTACAAATATCACAACATTGATGGTTGTGCATCAGTTAGCATAGGAAAAAATATCAAAAGATAGTATTGAAAAGCTTCATATTTAGGACAACACATTCCATAGCTGAAGACAAGCCAGTAATTCAGTTCATGTTTTTACTTCATTATAACAACTATTATGAATACAATTTCCTCTCTTCAGATCCACTGCTTGCTGATTCGAGGCTCAGCTTCATCCTCAGCACTATTAATTGTTTGCTGAATTCTTTACATTTACCAATTCTGTTGTCCATAGTCTGAAAAGCAGAGAGAAGCTTCTTCCAACAGAAAAGAAGACTATCAACTCACAATGAAACGCAATCCTTGTGAGCAAACTGAATCAGCAATTCTGCCGAGCGCAGGGTTAAATCCTGCTTATCCCCTGACCTCTCAAGTGTAATAACAACATTCTTACAGGAGATGACCCAGTTTATTATAGACATTCCTGGCACTTTGCCGAGCCCCTCATGATACCCCCTGTGCATGCAATATTTGTGGTGCAAATCTAGTGTCTATAATTGGTACGAATAATTGCATTGCAGTGGAGTGTCCTTATCCTGCCTTTTATTAAAGCCTGCTTTTTTATATCAGTTTTTATGCATCAGTTGAAAATGTTTCAGGCCACATGCACAAAAGCTATACACAATCTTCAGCTTATTAATAACAGACATGTTAAAAAATGAAAGAACTAGAGCTTTAATATAAATGTAATAACTATTGCATTTATGCTGCAGCTGAGCACTGTGTGTTGTTAACAAAAAGTTATGTTTATTTAAATTGCACTGAAATCATATTAAATCAACAGTTCAGTTCTGATGCTCTGTGTTGCAATGTTCTAAGGTAATGGTCATTTCTAGCAAACAAACCTCTCGCAACAAATTTTAGTCACTACCACTCACATATTCTATCATGGAGAAACAGCAAGAAATCTCAGTGTGTAATGCTTCTTTTGCACATTTGCAAGGTTATTTACAGTTTAGTAAAAAGCAGAATAGAACAAACAGTGACACTTCCCTCCAATACTCTCCAGCAACCCCAATATCTTAGAAGTTGGACACACTTCTTACTTTAAGTTACTCTAAACACATCCAATCTCCTTTTGAGCCTATCTAAGGCTAGCTTCATGTGATACCCACTCTTACACTGGAACAAATGAGTCTGTACCCGCTTCTTCGCACTTTTTGTATTTTTTAAGATCTCCATCACGATCCTCCACTCCCTCCCAGTCATCTCTTTTCAAGTCTGAAGAGATGCAGCCCATTTGGTTGTTCACCATACGGCTGTTCCATGCCTTTGATCACTGTTTACTGCTTCTCTGTTATATTTTGGGAGGAATGGGAAGATCAGAAGTGCACACAGCATTCAAAGTATGAACAAATCCGAGATTCTTCTATACGAGCACAGTGTTATTTTGCTTTGTTCCCTATTCCTAATGATGCCAGTATGCAGCGCTCTGAACTTTTGACATTACTTAATGTCTAACTGATTTTTTTCAGAGGATTATCAATTCATATTTCAAGATCTTATTTGTACGTAATAATACTTATTTCTGAATCATTCTACATCTGTTCCCCCTTTCCCATCTGCACCATTTAATATTATTCTTACTCTTCAGTTTATTATTTCTCAATTTCACTGCCCAATATACATGAGGTCTCTTACTCCTTAGCAAACTTCATATCTTCTTGTCCAATGATTAATACAGTTTACTTCTTTATAGAAAGGATAGGTCAGTCTTCGGTCACGCACATAACTCGAGTTCAGAATTTGCTTTATTGTCACTTTATTTCATTCCAAAATTCTGAAGGTATGTATTTTCCCTTAACACTACCAGAATATTTAACCTCATTAAAGCCACGCCAGATTACCCGTTCCTTCAGTTTGAGGTTTTAAGTTCAGGTTTCACAACCGTCACAAAGCTGTCCCCCATTTCAGTGATACCCAGTCGCCTGCTACAGAGCCAATCCTGCTGCTTTGGCTCGACACTGACGCGCAGACACAGTGTAGTTGCCCGTGCAGGAACAGTGCAGCCAGAAGCATCTTTGAAAGAACTGTACTTTCTGCAGACAGGTATGCTGCATGCACTTCACCCAGGAAAGCCCCAAAGACTCCCAGGCCATACAAATAAAAGGCAGCTGGTAGCTGTAACTACCGGAGCGATTCAGAGAGCTGGTATCTAGACACTGCCCTTCCCCAAGTCTTGACAGTTCCCTTCTCATCATGTGAGCAGGTAAATACCCATCACAAGATACCTTCAATCTTCTTAGGACAAAGAAACGTACCTGAAGGCCCCTCGAAAAGCAAATGGTTAGGGGTGAGTTGCTACTGCCAGCTTCATTCATAGAGCAGAGGATACAGCAGCAAGCTGCACAGCCTTCAGGCAAAAAGGTGTTTGGAAATGGACTGCAAGCCAAATGGCACCTGAAGGCACCCTTAAACTATTACTGCTAAGACACTATTAATGCACAAACTGTTAGACTTCTGGAAGAGAGACTTTTTGCATCTTTTCCCACCGGTTGGGTAAGCTTGAAGTTTGCTCTGATGGAAGCAGGACTGATAAATATTTCATAGTACCACAGCTGGAAAAGAGCTGTAACTGCTTTAACACTCAGCCAAAATTACATATATCCTGTTAATATGTGTTTCTAAACCAAACACAGCTAAGAAGAAGAAAAAGAGAGGAAAAAAACAGAGATCAGTGCAATAGAATAGTCTAGCCAAAAATTACACTCTAAACTCCAGTCATCTCACTCCACAATTTCTAAAACCAACCTCCAATCCACACAAACTAACAACTCATCCTTCTTCTTGAGAATTTGAACTAGTTTGTTAAATAGTGAACATTCAGCCTCAAAGTAAACTGATTTTTAGACAGTAATTATCACGATTCTTACTTAATCTATTAATGTCTTCCTCATATTTGACTACAAAGTCTGCTTTTCCAATTCATGGCCAGATATGACATTCTTTCCAGCCTGCAGGATCACAGCATACAATAAGCCTAGGTGATTTGTGAAACTTCAGCGCAACATGCCACATAATAAAAAAAATACTTTGTCTGAAATGCTGATAAGACTTCCCTTCCCTTTGCATTAACTGAAGGATTGGTATTGGCAGTAGTGAAGAGGTGCTGTTCACAGCAAGGTCATGACATACTGTGCATGTTGTTATCATCTACTGTAAACATCAACAAAGTGAAATACCTTGAGATATGCGGTGAAATATTTCACAGAAGAAGGAAAAACATTAATCGGTTATTCAAATTACATGGAAGAAAAGATAGGAACAAGGACAGCATTCACAATTCAGTCCTGTGGAGATCTTCAGGTTGGCTTGTCAGTCTCTCTTGCTGAAGACTCTGACTTTCTTACTGAGACATACTCCGATCAACTTGACTAAAATGACTAAAATACACAGTTTTCATCCCTCTGCCCTTCTAGGAGAGGAATGTGAACAGGTGAAGAGAACTTCACAAGTTAATATTGGTAGAGTTTTAAAACAAAAGGTACAAATGAAGTGCACTTTGACTTCAGATAGTTTTAATCCCTATGGGTGCCCTTTTTACTTTAAAAGCCGCTCTAAACATCACGTGCCCGCTTGCTGTGGCAGCAAACAGTTTTCATAACATTTTTAGTTCACAGTCTAATGAGGTATTTTCTTTAGTAGTTATACTGATGTATCTCCCCCACCTAGTCTCCTCCACACAATCCAGCTTCTTCCCCGTGCCCATAGATGTGCTGGCACCAGTGGTGGCAGGTCTCACACTGACCTGGGGTTAGATCAGCTCCTTTACCTGATCCAAAGTGCACCTACTGTACTCTTTCTGTGACGGGCAGGACTCTGAGGGGAACACTTTCATGCCACTACCTCCAAAATTTTATTGAAATAGGTAATGTTGAAAGAGCAATTTTAAAAATCACAATCTAGCACAGGAACCCTCCACTTATTTCAGATATTTTTGACTAAAATATACACGCCAGACTGAGAGGCCAGAGACCCCAAGCTGAAGCTCCAGATTCAGCTACCCTACCTACGGCAGAGGTTCCACCGAAGCGCAGAAGTACACTCCTCAAGAAGGTACCAAAGCCCTCACTACAATGCAGCGTTGCTCCAGGTGGGGGAAATACAAGACCAGCTCCCCTGTGAGTTTCTCCACTGAGGGCAGCGTTCTCTTGAAACCTCACATGAACTAGCCCAGACATTAACATGGAAGACAACTTAAGTTTCATTTAAAATCCCATCCAAAATACACAAGTTGCATACTATGTGATTTACTACGTCTGCTTCTGAAGGGTGATGGGCAGAAATAATTCTAAGACCTTAATCTGTTATCTTAATGACTTTGTGTTTCAGACTTGGTATTAAGACTACTAAAACTATGTCTAATTACAAATTTAAAAAAAAAAAAAAAAAAAGAACCAAACCCAAATCCCACTCTGCTCAAAAAATAAAACTTCACCACTAAGCCAGGCACAGCTTAACTAGAGTCAACACCTATGCGACAAATGTTTTTCATAGTTAACATACTAAGTTATATATACTATAAAAGACCAACCATTCTGCTAAGACATCAGATGACACATGACTTAAGCACATTTAGTACACTCAAGACTTAAATGCAAGGACAAAAGTGAAGGTATTTTTCCCCCTTTTAGTTCTCTTTAACCAGTATCTTCATTTCTATTTTTGAATACTTGATATCCTTCCACCACCCTGTGAAAAACCAAAAATCAATACATTCGTAAAGGCCAATGCACTGCACACCGCACCATGACAGAATACAGAACTCCATGATTTCCAAAGACATTCTCATGAATAACTGAGAGGGTGATATTTCTAGACTAACATTCATTCGCAGTCAGGATTACGTCATCTTACAGCATAGCTGAGCAGACTAGAAAGAGTTTCCGCAAAACTGCACAGTTTTTATTTCTGTCTTGATGCAGTTGAAGGACAGGGCAAGGAAAACAAAACATCAAGGCAAAAAGATGAAAAATTCAAGAACATCTAAAAGACGATCTTCTCCATTTTAAACAAAATACAGATTAGCCTTTTTACTGTTTGAATGGCAGTAATTGCCATAATCGCAGTTCTACAAATCTATCCATTCTATTTCTATTCCCTCAAGCTCTTTCTTCAAAAGAATTTCACATTTGAAACTGAAGTTTCCTAGGAAGTAGGAGCTTTTTCTTTTTGTTGTCTTACACCTGTGTGTATACAGCAGTTTTAGAGTGCCAACTCCTGAACTTCTCTCCCCAAGAAGGCTAATTATGCATTCACACTGGAGAAAGTGCATCCACAAATCTGGAAACAGATGTTGTCAAACTGGACTGTATGAACCAATAGGTTTTATGCATAGAAATCCCTAATAACCATCCTTAATATTAACAGGCATTTCCATATCCTTGAAGGTTTTAAACTGGTTGCAGAAATTTCTTCCACAGCCTGTGTCAGATACCCAGCATGACCATCATGCCACCATTTCCACCACTATCCAGTGCTGTAAAGTAGGGGACAGCATCATGCCCCACTCTCTCCATTGCTCCCAGCCACATGCTCCTGCTGCCTACTTTGAGCTGGCTCTTGCACTCATCTGATCCCTACGTTCAACTCACGAAGACAGCAGAAAGACAAACTCAGCAGAAGAGTATGTATCTGACAGGTCAGACGCTTGACCTGGGTTACCTTGCAATGAGATACTAGCACCAGTGCTCGGAGGGGTGGCAGTGCACCCGAAGCGGGGGGGAACCTCCCCCTTTCAACAGTGATGTGCTGTGAAATCAGCTCAAAGTGAAACTGTACTCTGGGACACTCACTAGCTGCTTGATGTTTTAAAAGGTCATTAAGTGATAGAAGGAAGGTGCCTTCCAGAAAAGAGCTACAATTAAGAAAGCTTACTCAAGAGAACTAGGACTTAGGAAAAAAGAAAAAAAGAAAAGAAAAAAAAAAAACAGATGGAATGAGCAACTACAGGATTTGTATAAAAGTACTGGTTCCTCTGGGAGATGCTCTTATAAAGTGCTCTGTATATAAAAAGAAATAAGAGGTACTACCAAAGTCTGCAAAAACTAGAAGTGTGCTACATTTGACACCTAGCAAAAGTCTGAGAGAAACCCAATTAATGTGATAGTCCTTAGATTTCTACCTATACACGAAATGCTACCAAACTCATACCTTTTGAAGACTAAACAGATTAAACAGAAATAATTAAAAAAAGGCATGGAAGGTTCTTCCGTTACCTAGACATCATTGTCAAAGCAGCACACATGACACTGACAGCTCAATGAATGGTTTGGGGGGTTTGACGGGATAACTTTGGTTATGAAAATAGCCATCACCCTAGTTACTGCTTCTGATACAGCTGGACTAATATGTAACAGCCTCTTGAAATTTTAGTTGTACGATCCAATCTGCAGGTTTAGGGTAAGTCATGGTACGCAAAGAGAATCAACATGCTTTTCAAACAGAAGCTAGCAGACTTCTCTTGAACTGAAATGCTGAACAGTAATCAAAAGAGTTGGATAGAGGTATTTTCCTGACAAGAGCTGTTTCATACCTTGTGTTACGCTTTGGAGTCATTTGTGAATTGAGGACACCAACCTGGCTGATTCTGCCTAATGTAAAATGACATATATGTAGATAAAATTAGATTTGAGAAAGTTACTACAGATAGCATGGACTAATTCTGTGCATGAGCACAGAGTAGCTGAAGAAGTGGTTACTCTCTTAAGCATTCAGTTGTCGCCATTAACAGCCATTTCACTTTCATTATAAAACACATATTCTGAGCTCTAAACTCTTAGTCCGTATCAATTCAGATGTTACATTTCTGCTAATGGCACAATTCATGTACCTGGGCATCACATTAATTGACTCAGGATTATGACCTTGACCTGCTTTTAAAGATATATATCAACTTTATGGTAACTGAAGCATTGTATCTACAGATAATGTTTGTATCAGTCAAAGTATAAAGAAAAAAAAAAACCAAAACCGCACACAACATAAATAGAACTGACATTTTAAAAAATACATTTAGATAAACTTTTCATTCTTTCACTTGATGCATTAGTGAAATGGAAATATACTTACTGCTCGTTTTCTGGAACAACCTGTAATCCAAGGCACAGTAAGGTTTCCTGAAATCTGTAGAGGGGAAGGGGAAAATAGAACAGAAAACAACAACAGCTTAAGTTGCTATGATAGCTAATACTGAGCAGCTTTCAGAAGACTTCAATATTGTGCATTCAATTCTGATAAGAATGTCTTTAAAACAGGTTAAAATTTAAAAGCAAAACAAAGTCGCACTTAGCCTTACTGTTGTAAGACTAAGAACAAAACTCTAACAAATGTTTCTTTGGGTGAGGGTGAGATAACACGATGGCACCTCAGGTGCTTCTGTACTTTTGCTATCTCAACTTATATTTCAGAACACCAGTTTTCATCTTCAATATGTCACAAAACTGGTAAGATTAAGCAGACTGGAGTTAGACAAGGGCCAAATGTCTGACAGAACTGTCGTCATGTATTTTTCAATTACATCAGTTAAACCTTCAGAAAAAAATACTATCATTTTAATAACTGAACTATTCAATGTCAGACATTAAAGTTTTGCATGTTAGCAGAAAAACTAGGGACATCAGGCTGGAGAAGGAAGGGGAAGAGGTATGAAGGCAAAGGTTCCCATTGCTTCTCCATCATTCCCAGAGTTTATTAAATAATAATCTTGGACTGTTTTTCCTGGCCATCTGAAATGTGTCACAGTCTGGAATATTTTAGGCTTATTTAGGATTCCATGTTCATCTTCTGCTGCAGACAAGCAATGCTTGAGAGACTAAACATAGCTCTTGAGAGATTAATCAATATCAAGTCATTACACACACTACATGTGTGAGGAAGAAAAATCTATGCACTTCCGCTGACTGTATCAAACTACGCTAATAGTTTTTGTATTTGCGAGCATGAGCATAACCAAATATAGAATACCTGGTACAGTTTGTCTGGTGTACAAGCATATAAGACACTTTTATTCTTCAAGCTTTTAGCTGGAAGCGCTTGCAGGTTACCTAAGGTCAGACACTTTCTCATTACAGCACAAGGCCTGTTGAGCGGGGCTAGAAATGAACACCCTCCCCTCCTAAGGGCAAGTCTACATAAGCTTTTGTGTCTAAAATATTAATTTCCTAGTTGCACACACACATTTTAGAAATTCTGTATAAACAAGTTACGTCTATTACAATTCTATGTCCCACACAACAGCTTCACACCACACAATCCGCTGTAAATGCGTCTTCAGTATCTACCCACAGGGCTCCTCTTCACAAATTTAAAGTGGGGCTACAGAAGAAAGTGCTCTTCTACATGAATAAAGCACTTAGTCTGGCAGAGCATTAATGGTTACTTGGAAGACAAACGCACACAAGTTACAAAACTACTTGAAAGACAACATGCATGGAAGTATTCTAAATTGGCTCTATGAAAAAAGCACAAGGGCTGGGGTTTTTTTTGGGGGGAGGGAGTATTTTTTGAGTGAGATGGATAGTTATCCTGCATCCGCAGGTGTAACTCCAGTCCTAGTCCAACTGGGACAGCTACCGTGAGTTGCAAAAATGACAACCTGAAATGCTTGTCTCAGAAAAGATATTGTGTCTCACAGCAACTCTGCAGATGCTAGAGAAAGGTTAAAGGCACCACAACACTTGCGAACTACCAATGCTGTATCTTAATTAAAGTGGTTACACCATGTGAGGTCCTTACATAATCTTTTCCCAATTCACCTCTAGATTTACTGTCCCAAATCCAGTGCACTGGAACAAACCAAAAGCCCCAACCCAGTCCTGGTTGCTGTGCGTGCCAGCGTTACTTGAGGCCATACGCTGTGTTTTTGCAACCTGCTCACTGCTGCTGTCCTCCCAGAGCCCCACAGGTTCTCCCCGCTCATGCAGCTGGACGTATTTCTTCCCAGAAATAAAGCGGAGGAACTCCTGTGACAAAGGTAACTCCGCTTCTGTTACAAGAATGAGTGTCAGGAAACACTTTGTTCAAGTCTCTTCAGGGAAGACCATGTTGCTTGCCCTAGCAAAAAGCTGTGCTGCCCAAAGTTAGCAAGAAAGTCTTCCTCTTGTCTTCAAAAGTCTCCAGGGAAGTAAACAAATCACTTTGACACTTCGATTAAAAAAAACCCCACAAAACAAAAATGGAGTCCCATTTCCTTACATAAAGCAAACTTGCAGCTCATTCACATAAAGCAGCATCCTTAAAAGTGAATCTTAAAAATAAATAAATATGTATTATATCTATATCCTATTCTGACATACTGGCTGCAAGGCTTAGGATTTTCCCTTGAAGAAGACAGGGTTAAATTAGATAACTGTGCTTCAGTGTGCATAACAAAGTAATTAAAAATACACATACTTTCAACAGTATTTTCGTCCCTTAGGGTTGGGGGAGGAAACCAAGACTAAATCATGATTCAGCCTTGCGAACCTACAAGAACACCCTCTCTAGTTCAATGCGCTTAAAGCCAAACTAAGAAAAGTAAGAAGGTTGAACAATTTGTTTACTGAAACTGCTCAGGCATTAAAATGGATCATTTTATTAAATTTACTCTTAAGTTACACTAACACGAATTTGATTAATTGAACCAGTAAGGACACTATAAATAATTGCTAATTAGACACCCCACCAATGTACGACAGTAATTACTTCATCAAAACACAAATCACACAGTCCTGACTTTGAAGAAGCATCTGCTTAGATGTTTCACTGCTCCAATAATCATGTAGCTCAGGTTTAATCTATTTTTAAATTTAGGAAGATTTCCCTGAGTTTAAGGATTTTCATTCCTATGCTGATGGATAAATTAGCTAAACACGGGCAATCAAATTAACAGAAACGGACTACATACAAAAGAAGTGTCATTCTGCATAAGTCTAAAATAATTCAGACAGCATCTGTTACAAAATCTATATCTCCGGAAGTTTAATATATAAAAATTATTAAGCTATAAGGGGAGCGTCTACATTAAATAGCAGTCACACTGGATTTAATTTTAAGGAGAGGACTTGGAGGAGGGGGTTAAACTAGTGCAGAACCGATGATTTCAACAAAATATGTTATCAGCCTAGTGAGGTACGCTATTTGTTACACATGACTTTGAAAGCAGTAAGTGAAATTTTCTTGTCAAGGTGATAAATGAGTGTTGGAAGTATCACTGTCATACACTAACACCTCTAAGGATCCAGAACTTACTTTTGCATTGTTCTGGAACGTGCTAAAAACTCTCAGCAAGCAATGCAGTGATCCAGAGAAATCAGCACCGTCGTTTCTTCAAGGTACTCCGGCATCTGGCCAGGCTATAGGACACTACTCCTCCACAGCTTCCACGGAGCCATGATACTATATGCATTGACCCCACAGCTTTTGCCTTCCCTTATAAATTCTCTAACTCTGAAGAGCATCATCTCAGAGGTTCACAGCATGAATGCTTACAGCAATAAGTAAATTAATAGCAACCTGACTGGTTTTTTTAAGGTTTAAAACTGTGGAAGGGCAAGAGATACCACAGGAAACAGAAGCTCCCTCAATGCAAGGTGCATTCCCAAATCCAAAGAACAGGATCTCTGAGAGACAGGCATGGAAGTCAAACAGGGTACAGATGAATTCCTCACTTATCAAAGAAATAGGTATATGTTATTACAACAGGGGGAAAAAAGGAAAAAACCAAAACAAAACAAAGTTACAGAGATCTCCTTGTTCTAACCCATATCACACCACAGGGACAGATAAAATGTCACTTACCATGAACCATTCTAGCTGTTTAAAAAGACTCTGTCCCTACCCCCAAAAAATCCCAAATCGAAGTTATTTCAGATGTCATTAAAAAATTCAAAAAAGTAGTAAATGTCTCTGCTGCTTTTTCAAGAGTGAAATAAAGTACCAAGAGCACACAGCTTGAGGTATCAATAACATACTTCATGTAACTTTAAGAAAAATTTCGTTAACTCTATTGTACGCACTTTTGCAGCTTTACCAGCCCTTTACTGAACAGATGTGCACATTTACAGCTTTTCTTCTCCTATGAAACTGGCATGTCAAAAGTAAGCAGTGTTTAATGTATTTTATAACCCAAGTAAGAACAGTAATAGCAAATACTGGCAGACTATCTGAGAGAAGGGAGACAGGGAAAGAACAGCTCGTCTGAAGTGCTCAGCTTCGAAAAGGCCATAAATAAGAATTGCAGATGTCCCATCTCCCACACAGAATCTACTCCAGAGTATATATGCTCCTCAAGCCTCAGGTTTACCAAGAAAAGCAATAATTCTGGTGAAAAGTGGCACTTACTTGGACTCAAAAGCTTTCTTTCAAATCCTGACATGAGATAGGAACAAGTCAGAAAACAGGGAAAAAAAAAACAACGCTTCACAAAGTATTGCTCCCTATACTAGTGAGCATGGTATGAAAAGATGGTATGTAATAACAGCCAAATGAACAAAAGTAACACACGCAGTATCACATCCTGTCAGTATTAAAACATTTATCTCAGTGTCTCTAGACTATGCCGTGCCAGATGGCATAAAAATCCATGAAAAAAATCAATTTGGATGTTTCCTGCACAACTAACTCTCCTCTAGTTATAAGGAAAAAAAAAAACAAACGTAAGGGTGTCAGTGTTGTAGCTTCTTCTGAACATCTTTTAGTTCTTCAATTATCTGCATTTAATTTTCCCCTCTCAGTATCACTGGAGGGACTCTTACAGGATGACGAAATAATGGGATTGAACGTAAAACCGATATTTGAATTAGATGCTGCAGGAGAGGAAGAATATTTGCTCACTTTTTGTCTCCCATCATCTTAACTCGCTTGCAGGAGATCCTAATCCTTAACAGAAAACAGGTCCAAGAAATTGGCAACTGCACAGTGGGTACAGGCAGCGCTGATGGAAGAGCTAATCCAAGCTGACATTAATAAGGGCAAGCAACTGTACAGCACACAAATGACAGCATGATCCCATGTTCTGCCCTGTGCCACATGCAAAGTATGTCTACAGAGGAACAACCAAGGGTATCGCTGTGACACGCGTGGTGAGCCACAGGAGTCAGGACATGCATCAGCAGCCGTAGGTACGAGCCTCTTGTAACCGAAGTTTATCTACTGAATCTATGAAGCCCACACTGATCTTCAATATACGGGGCTCAGCTGCAGATAAGAGTGCCACCATACTATAGTCCTACCTGCACTTTTAAGAAGGAATTAATTATCTCCACTGAAAGATGTAAATGGAGCAGAGCCTGCAGAAAGGTGAACCCATCACTTACTAGCTACCAACTTTCAAAGAAAACAGTACTTATCCACAACCTTGTCTTCAAGGTTTGAAGACAGAGATAAATTGACAGATTACCTGGTAATTATTTTGGTTTTGTGACAGCCTCAGTTGACTTGAAGATGTAAAATGAGGAGAAAAGGTACTTCTGGATGGATTAGCACTGTTATATAATGTACTGGATGTTGTATGTAATGAGGTCCGTGCAGGCAAGTGGTAGTCTCTGTTATGATACAGAATATTGTCAGGCACGTCCCTGGCGTTCACCATCTGTGAACTACAGCTCACATTTCTTCCTGGCCCAGACAAGGCTGCGCTTTGGTTCTCTACTCGAACAGAACTGCTGCTTTCACAGTATCTTGAATAGCTTTGTATTTGTGCTCCCATGGATGCTAGTTCTTCTTCTCTAGCATATTCGTCATCCACATCTCCAGTTTCCATCGCGATGGACAGACAGCTGCCTTCCACCGAGCAATGCTTCTGCGTAGCGCTTCCTCCCACAATCCTTTGAGGTTGATCTGTAACCGCCAGAGAAAACACTTCACGGATTTCCAGGTTTTGCGTGCTACAAGAAGGGTCCCTGGTATTAGCCCTTTGTCCAGGGGGCACGTGCGATGCGAGAGCTGCATGTTCCGGCTTTTGTAACCTTTGACATCCCACGGGTTCAGCTTTACAGGGTCTGTGGCATATCATCGGTTTCTGAGGTAACACCAACTCTGCGGTCTGGACTGATGAACCACCGTAGCTTTTTTTAGTGTGACTATATATGGAGTTCGCAGAATTCAGTACACTCGTTTGCCTAGACAAAATAATAGTCTTTTCCCCTACTAATAGGGAAGCATTTTTACAATGTGGTACTTGTCGTCCTATAGGGATGTGCTGCTGCTGAAACTCTGTATCACTTTTTCCTGGTAGTCGAGGAATAGAGGTTTTATGTATTTCTGCCATTGAAGTGTTTGTCTGTTTGGTGGATCCTTGCCTACCGGATGAACTAGCGGGACTGTATATACCAGTAACTATTACATCGTTATTAGAAGAGGTCCAAGAAGACTGCTGACTTTGGGATCGAGCAATATTTACCACATTTCTAACTGCTGCTTCTGGAGGTACTGAGGGAGTAGTAGGGACAGTCCCTGGGGGAGTGCCTCCAGATTCTACAGCACTCTTGCTGCTCATCTTCCTTCGTTTATTGCCAACCCACGTCTGCAAACAACAAACAACAACAACAAACACAAAACAAAGCATTAAATAAGCAGAAAAATTAGGCAATTCCATTTTTAAGCAGATCTGATGAAATGTTAAGTGTTCAAGTTGAGACTTAAGTTTACAAATATGTAAATCATTTCCTGATTATGCAGAGTCTGAACAACACAGGGTGGAAATCCATGCCTCTTGTGCTTGAGATTCATATGCTAATACACATGAGAACCCCAGTCTCAATTCCAAAGCCCCAGTTTCTCAAAAACCCTGAGACTGTATTGTGCCTCCTGTCCCAAAGTTATCCTTAAGATTTATTTCACTGACACTGCTGTGACTAATTCCCCCAAATTTAAGTTTTTAATATTTAGCACTTTGGGATGCAGAATCACCACTGAGGTATGCAGCTAAACTTTTGTAACCAAATAACTGAGAGATATGATCTTCAAGACTGCCTTGAACAGAAACTGCCAATTCTTGAATCTAGATGAGAGGAAGAAAAAGATCTCCTCTTTCTGTTAGTCAATTACAAAACAATTTTGTGAAGTGCTTAGACTAATTCCTCCTCTGCCAGCTGCATAAATCAAGATCTGATGTCAAAACCTGCTTTTGAAAGACACTGATAGACAAGATCAGGACTACTGGGATTAGATTCCAACTGAAGTTTGCTATTATGGACATTTCTGAAAGTGACAATGACAGTATATGGTTTTGTGTAAAAGATAGTAGAGGAAAAAATATTTGAAAAATGCAGGTACTACGGCAGTTGTGCACAGGTTAAAGCGTACTGCTGTTTCAAACACTCAGGAAAGCCTGTCCTGGAAGTAACACATTAAGTTATGGCTAAAAGAACTGAAGGGGAAACATGAACTTCAGTATTTCAAGATAAAGAGAGTTAATCTGGTGGAAGCATCAGCTCTAACACTGGAAGTGTAAGCACCACCTAACTATTCCTGGCAACTTTCATGATTACAGACACAAGACTTGCTCATTTCTTTCACCACAGTATGTCTGTACTGAATGCGAGGGCATAAGCAAGCAGGACATAAGTGCCAAAGAACAAAAAAAAAAAAAGTTTTTGCATCTGCTTATGCTGATTATGAAAAGAATCAGCTATGCACGTAGAGATACGGTGAAACAGTTTTATGCACCACTCTGGATATCATCTGCTGCACACCTAAAACCAAATCAAAGCAAGATCTCAACATTCAACAACCCAAACCACTTGATTTAATCAGTAAACTCCCTCTCCCCACAACAAGCAAACTGCATTGAGAACCTATCTTGGGTTTCCATCTCATCACATGAAAGAAGGAAAGTTTTCTTCACATACCAATACCTGCTATGGAAGTAAACAGATTTCTCCAAAGGAAAATACACATCCCTGCCATACACAAGTATGCTGAAATCTCCATTCCATTCTACTCATTTTTGTTGTCAAATTTTATAAAATGCCTACTTTGAGGCATGATTTATTGCATGCAATAGAGTTCGTTACTAGTGACAATGTTTTCTTCTCAAAAGCAAGTTTAAATACACAAATTATAGCCACAAGCCTCAAGTTTCTTTTCTTTATTGCATAAAATAAATTTAGAAGATCAAACTTGTTTTTTCATAATTTCTGCTCAGTCAGTAAATTTTCAAGATATAATTAAATAGAGATATTGCAAATTTGAGGCCAGGAAAAGAGATTTCACCCCCAACTTTTCCAACTATATAATACTAAAATCTGAAGTTTTTCTCACGGTTTTTCTAAAAAGAAATGCATTCAAAGAAATGCAAATAACTTACTAGCACTGCTGTTCACTTGGGATTAAAGCACAGTTTCATGAGATAGCCCAAGTCAGATTTGCCACTGCTGAAAAAGTCCCATTCTCCTGATCACATCCCCAGCATCTTGGTCCCACCATTTAACCAAAAGCACACACCTGAATGATCAGTGAGTGCAACTCCCCCAAAAGCATAAAACTGAATTGGCAAAAAAAAAAGAACAGAAGTTTTGGTTAAGGTTAGCAAATTTAACTGGGTTACTCTGAAACTGAATGAATGCAAGAGATGATCAGCACAAGAAGAAAGACAGGGGGGAAAGAATTGCACAGCTGGGAGAAGGGAAAGTACAAAACCTCCCATTTTTAGCACTGTGAGACATTATCCCAGAGAACTATGTGAAACTATACTCTTAGACTGAAAGGGAAACTCCAAGTTGTTACTAACTTGATGGTTATAGTTTTAATTTGGGATGTGACAGAGCAGCCATTAAGTACAAAATACTCTAAGAAAAGGGACACAACTCTTTGTTTCAGTTGAGTTCTCCAACTAGTAAGTTTGGGGAGCACTTTCATTAACACTGGAAGCATTACTGAAATTCTTAACTTTTATTTAGGATGAGAAGAAGCTCCCAGAAGGGATGACAAATCAAAAATCCAGATGCTAAGAAATTTACCTGGGATTTAAGAGACCCTGATTTTACATTCCCAGCTTGAATCAGGCAGAGCTGGAACTGTCCCACCATCCAGATGCACACCACAGAGGGACCGTCAGTGGTGCTTGGCGGTTAGTTTTGACCAGAAGTTCCACCCTAAATCTGAAAATAGTGTCCTCAGGATGTCTTTCAAGAGATATAAAAGAATAATGAAGCTGTAAGTGTTCTGACGTCAGCTGTGGTACTATGGGGAGAACCCCACACCACCTCCCTGATCACTGCTCCCAGCACTCAGGGATACTGTGAGAATCAGACTAGGAGAACTTTTGCACTTTATCAAGTCACATTGCTCACATTTCACGTAAAGACAAAAAGCAACCAGCAGAAGTATACTAATATTAAAGAACAAAACCAGACCATCCAAACCTGACGTAGCTAGAATATATCTCTATTAAATTTGAAGAGGGCCAGGGTTTTTTCCCAGGAGTAACTCTACCACGTTTCCTAATTTTGAAAGGGAGAACATGTCTTTATGTATTGCAGTAATAAAATTTGTAGAGTTTTACATCACATCATAAATAGGACTTTTCTTTTTTCCAACCCAGCTCAAGATTGGAAAGACTGGATGTAATTCTACAGGACAAGGCTATAGGAATCCTGATTCAGTGAAAGAATATATTCATAGAGTTATGACATTTGAATTATAAGTTACATTTAGGGAATTCATGTTCCTATTATAGTCCTATCTACAAGTGCCAGCTGCAACCCAAGTATCATTTTGCTAGACATTGTGCAAAGAAGTACTAATCTCTGTCCAAGAGTTTTATAGAAAAAAAAAAAAAAGAAAAAAGAAAAAAAAGTAGGGGATTAGGAGAAGCAAAAAGGAAGGGTGTAAAGAAGAGAAAGGCAAGATCATAAAAAAATATGACAAATGCAGGAGAAATGCTGGGTCTGTTCCCATTAAACTTTCTTCCTACTTGTGAAGTGCAAATATTGCAAATAAGGACTCAGTAAGGGAAGAAAACTAAAGGAAAAAGGCCATGATATATTATTGCCCTAAGGGAAACAGAGAGGGAAAGGAAAATATAAAGATGGAGAGTGAATGAGGACTGCAAGTAGAGGAGAGACCGGTTGCCTCCTCTAGGTCCTTCAATCAGAATAAAAATAGAAAAACAGGCCCTGACTGCATCATCAGCATCCAGATTCCTGTTACAACTGTCTGTTCCAGGGGGTCTGAGTTTCTGGCTGACTTTCACAATTTTCCACCACCTAGAGCTGCGAAAGTAAGTTTTAATATTACCAGAGTATTTTGAGGGAGGGGAATCCAGGTAAGAATTAGAGAGCAGGAGGGGTTGTTACTGTCAATATGCCACTGGAATACTACTTAAAATAAACCTAGACTGGTCCTACTTCTTCCTCTTCAGTGTCCAGTGTTGCAGCAACTCCTGGTAGCTCCATTACTGTTATTTTTTCAGCTAACGCTTCATGATTTCTATTTCTGCTCTGAGACAACAGCCATTTTGTTGTCTACTGTTTCACAAAGGGATTATTAATTCCCTTCCCATGGAATTCATAGACTTTGGAAGAGCTCCTGCTAGCACTAGTGACATTCTTCTTTTATAAGAAAAGAATGAACTCACTGTAAATAACCATGAGGGACCACAATATTTATGATTGTGACATGGAATACAAGCGTGACAGAGTGTGTCAAAAGAAATACTTCCACAATTATTCCCCTAAATACATTAGGTTATAGAAATCTGTTTAACTTGAGAATAGTTTCCTAATAACATGACCCTTCTCTGATACAGTACATTGCACAAGGTTTCTATACGGAAATCTAATTTGCAATTTACTAAACAAACAAAAGCAAAACCCAAACCAAAACACCATCAACAAAAGACAAACAACAACAAAAACAAACACAACAAACAAACATCACTCCTTGTGCAATCCAGGCCCCTGCTAAATACAGCAATCATGTGAAGACATTTCAGCGAAAACAAACTATAAACAGGCTCGCTGGATAAAAATGAACATGTCACACACACATACTGAAGTCCAATTTAAGACAAGTATGAAGTTAGAGACTCCAGTCCTCTACAGATAATTTACGTAAAGAAATGAATGTGTATAACTTTAACATACAAATCTGGAAGGCCTCAGTACTTACCCTGACTACACTGAAGTCCAGTTTAGTTTCTTGTGCACACTGTAATATGAGCTGAAAGCAATTTTTACTTTGATTTGTCATTCCATTTTCATAATAACGCTGTAATATCCTTTGTTGTTCTACAGTAAATACAGAACGCAGATTCATCTAAAAATAAAAGAAGATACTCTGAAAGTTGGAATAAAAACTGTAATACTTGCAGAATGCACAGGCTGTCATTTATGCTTGTTGTGATAATGCTAAGTGTTGACGTTTTCTTTACAGAGTCCTTTACCAACACTTTTACTTACTTTCCAATAAAACCTGTTACAGTCAGCATTAGTGATTCCTCTGTAATAGTCTCAAGTTGAACAGGTGAACTACATGTTTGGAACAACACTGACAGCCTTTCATAAATAAATAAATATTACATTGTGTTGCTAAGTCCAAGAGCCTCTAGGTTCAAAGAAAAAGTTTCTCCCTTAAAAAAAAAATAAAATAAAGGCATTAGGCAAAACAGAGTAACACCAGCAGCTCCAACAATATTGGCACGTCTGTTTCCCCTCCCCTACCAAAAAAAGAGACAAAATCTGAGATAAAATAAAGGTGACTGTTTGGCATGAGTAATGATTCCACCGTCTGCAACTTCAGCAAATCCTACACTCCGTTATGGCTGGTCATGCTACTCCTTCTGCTGTGTCAGCACCGGCACTTCCCAGCTGCAAAGTCACAAAGATCAAGGACCAGAACTGAAGACCAACTCCAGGGAAAAAAAACAAAGAGAAGGGCTTTAGGCAGCTCTGGTCCAGCCCACTGGAATGCTAATGCTCTAATATTAACATGAAGGAGGGACCACCCAAATCACAGCCTGCATTTAGAAAGGTTCAAGCTACTGTGAAACTGTACCCTGGGGCTATAAATCAGGCTTTTTAAGAACACTTAAGGGTTGTTTTACAGGGGTATAAGCCAATGCTGGCTACAGCACCTAAGGATGCGTTCCTGCCCCTCTGCTTTGCCCGAAGTGGTGCTGGGTTTTTCAGCATGCTCAACCAGAATGAAGAGACCCACGCTCCTCCCAGGCTAACAACAACTCTTAAGGTCTTGTTTTCAGCCTGCTGAGCTGGCAGGTGCCCCCATGAGAGAACTTCGCTGTGTGGGGACAGGGCAGCCCGGGACCAGGCAGCCGCTCCACTGCGGTCCAGGCCACCGGGTGCCCAGGGGCCCAGCTCCCCCTGCGAGCCTGCCCGCAGGCCCACGCGATCCTGATGGCGTGGCCTCCATGGCGAGCAGCATCGCCCCACGGCCGGCCGTCAGACAGACCCTTCACCGCATCCCCGCCGGGGCCGTGCCCCAGCCAGGCTCAGCACAGGGCTATGCCGGGCCACGGCAGAGGCAGGGGGTGGCCAGGGACGAGGCAGCCTCTTCAGCAGCAGTTTGATGAACACGTTAAACCAGACACAGCTTTGTCACGCATGAAAATTCACGGCCTAGCTTGGAAAAGGCAAACGGCTGAATATTACCAAGTACAGAACAGACTCCCTAATGGCAAACTGAAGTTTTATGCTCTTGTTATATGATCTACACAGGCAAAGAATATAATCCTCTAGCTGTATGTAAGAAAAGAAGAGCCCCATCATCACAGGATTTCCAGAATGGGGCCTTTATTTTGTCCCAAACAGGAGGCCATCAGCTGAGACGCTGCAAGCGCTGGCCAGGAACAACCTGCATCCGACTCTGTGTCTTGGAAAGCAAAAAAGTCACCAGCCACAAGTTATTTTTAATACTTTCAGTACATGTAGGAAACTAATGCAGAATAAACTAAAGAATAAGAAATCGTACCATCATCTTGTAGGGAAATAAAGGGGATGAAGGAACCCTTTGTAGCTACCAAGCTTTTAGTTACTGTTTTCGGAAATTTTGGATGGAAAGGAGGAGAGTAGCAATATACTTAATTTTTGCTTCTAATTTAGAACTGCTTCTAATTTAGAGCAAATAAAATTATTAAAGGCTCAAAAGCATAAGCAGACACCCAACTCCTTTCACATTATTAATCAAGATGATTATACTCTGGTATGGGAATGGATATTAGAGTTCAACAGGTCTCTATAAAGAAAAAGATTTATGTCTAGAATTTGGAGTAAAATGCTTGTAGGCCAGAGCTTTGACTTCAGATTTTACCTTCCTCTATATGTCAACAGACAATAGAAAAATCACTAACTACCAATTTGTAAAAATTACTGTTTTCTTTTCAATAATACTTAAAACAGAAGATGCTTTTCCAAACACATTTTTACCTCTGTTCCCAATTCTTATTTACTCTCTCAATCTAGTGCATTATTAAATGCAGCACTACCAGCTGCATTACAAGTCAGGCTTTGCCCGTGTTATGCCTCCCCCAGAACGTGTATTCAGTCCCATGTGGATGTGCATGATGATGCAGCCACCAACTGATTTATGTTACTTTTAAAGAATTCTTAAGAGTTAATTTTGTGATTCTTTTTCCTCCTGCACAGTTGGCACAACCCAGCTTACACTTGTGTCTACTACCCTTTCAGTGCCTGTGGTCCTCTTTTATGTAGTTGAGATCAGCTCCCACAAATGACCTCATCAGAAATAGTTATGAACTCTCTATCTTTCCAGATCCAGATGAAGCCTGTCATCCAATAGCTCCAGCATTTCTATACATAGGCTCATCAAAAAGAAGCATGCTCTCCAAATAGTTCACCAACTGCGATGAGGACTCCTCCTATTGCAAGATAAATTTTTAGAATCAGACCTGATGATCTGCAAGCAAAGACATGTGTCAGGTCCTTGACACATTTTTTAATTACCAAAGTAATTAATTACCAAAGTAACCGAAGTCACTTCTGTGTTAAAATACTTTCATAGTTGTATTTGACATCTGTAGTTTAGATAAGGACAGGGTGGAGCAGTTTGCCAAAATCTCTTGATCTTCAGATAAACCTATATGCATTGCATTACAGTCTTTGCCTAGCTAAGCTCAAGAGAGGTCATGGTCTCGTTTAATAAACAACTCATTTTTGCAGTTTATTTTAATCACTCGTAAACTACACCTGCCAACCAAAATACTGGTAAGATTCCTCAGCAACTTCTGCCTTGAATCCAGCCAAGTAGAGCTCAGAGGAACTCTGCAGAGGCCATCAGAAACTGAGTTAAATAAATAGATTGCAGGACCCTACAAACACAGTTATGGAAGCTGAGTCATAACTTCAATTTACATTCCAACATCTAAACTTTCAAGTAAGCAGGTGAGAATTTATTAATGCTTTTTGTGTTTTAAATATACTGAATCCTAAATCAATAGACAGTTCTGTACCACTTCCCGCTGCCCCACCTATTCACACACATATTTACCAAAACTACAGAAGAGACATGAAAATATTCTTAAAATATCATTAGCTATCCTGCTATGTAAATCAATCTTATTCATTCTGCTCTGCCAATTAATTCATTCATGTTTTTTTTAAAACTGCCTTTTACCAGGGGCAACAGAAATTTAGGGGTAAATCGCAGAATAAACCAGAGCACACACATGATGTTCAGCAGGGCTATGCAGGCAGCTACATCTGCCCAACAGAAAACTTGGGTCAAATTCTACTCAAAATATTAAACTCAAAGCAAACTAACCAAACCACTGGATCCACAGGTCCACTACAACAAGCCATTCTATTACATCCCATGATACTTTGAACTACGCTACAGTTGCTTGGTATAACGCGGTTATTAACAAGCAGACATTAAGCGCAGAAGCGATAGATAACCTCAGCGTACAGCACTAATGCCCAGACTAGAGCCCCAACAAACCCATCCCGCCCCAGAAGCCGCAGGGTGGGTTTTGCTGTTTGGGTGCAGATGTAGCACAACCTCACACCACACGTGTCCTGGTCACTGCTGGGCATGAAATACGGCCTCGCATGAAGATCTTAGATTACACGGAACAAGAGAAAGGAAATTAAGAATCGTAAGGTTTTTTGCTTTTGAACTGCCTACATAATAATTTCTAACTAGGTATAAAAGATCACAAGATTATTACTACGTTTCTACTACTAATAGAGCATTCAATCTCAATACCGTAGGACAAAGCAATAACTGGCATACTGATTTCACACTAGTGCGTAGGACATTTGGCAATATTCCTTCTCTTGCAGGTGAAAGCCCACTGATAGTGTCAGCTGTAAAGTCCAGATGGAAAACAGTTTGCTATCAGCAGCTCTTAAGTACTTACTTAGAATATTTGAACTAGTACCCTGTGTTGAATAAACCAGTTACCAATTGTTTGGAAGCTCCACTAGACAGCCACAAAGTCCAAAGCCATCACGTTTATCCATGAAGTGCTGACTCTGCATATCCCATCTTCATAGATAACAAGTCTTGCTCACTTTCCACACCTGTCAGACCTAGCAATTTATCTGCATTAAGTATATCGAGCATTCAAATATCTGTGTGAGTATGTTACTGTCTCTGAGAGTAAATTGATACAGATTAATACTAGATTCATCAAAGGATTACACTGGGTTGTTTTTGTTTTTTGAGAAGTGTAACTATGAAAAGTGATGATAAACAGGTTATACAAAACAAGATATTAATTCTTACATTTTCTCTAATATGGGAGATGCCTGACAGCAAGTGGAAATATATACAAACCAGAGATAACTTACAAAGTGCTGACATTACTGAGCAGTAAGGTAGCCGGGTATCAAGGGAATCAGCAGGTCATACGCCTTCATAGTGGACTCCGTATTATTCAAAACAATCGCAGTAACTTCAAAGGAAACAAACTCCTTTTCCCAATTTGTGTACCTATGAAGCACTCCGGTTTCTTCAGCATTTCTCACCTTTGTCTTGAACCTCAGACTCCAAGTTGGAAATCCACATGGAGTTTTATCATACTTTCATTTTAATCTTGACTTGCCACGCTTAGAACATTTGAGCTTTTGGGAAGCCAGGTGTTCAGCTGGTTGGCAACACATTGGCACTGAGAAGAGTGTTTGTTACAGAGAAGAACTCTGTGAAATGTATTAAATTCAGGCAAAGTAGTATGCAAACTGAAATTCCATGAACCTAAGTCTTTTTTTCACTTCAATAAAAGACAAGGGTGGCAAAGTAGTATTTTTAGAGAGTCACCACCTGCCTGTCCTGCTAATAAAATAAGGCAGCTTTGGCCAACTATGTTGCTGCCTCCATGGCAGTGCAGAGAACAATTTATGACAAATGAAAAAGCAGGTTTCCTGTATGTACTTCCTTCACCCCTGCTATGTGTCCTAGGCCAACTAACATCATTCAACTTTCCACTTTGGTGAGCTCCCACTCCTCAACCTTCTGTAAACCCATCAAGATAAAGATGTTGTTCCTCATACCCTTTCTAAACTGAATGCTAATTAAAAAAAATTTATCATAGTGGCAGAAGAATCCCTTCACTGTATGAGGTGGTTCAGGAGACATAAACGTAGTCCAAGTGCTAAATCAGGCACCGCGGACACGTGAGAGATCTAAGGCTGGTAAGTGGTAACAACGAAGACGGGCACTCCGTGCCCTTCAGTTTCCCCAAGACTGCTGAATTCGAGCCTCACGAAGAACAATCCTACTAACACGCTGCGACCTGTCACATTGGCTCCTCGTCGGATGAGATTAAGGTTATTCTTACGGCTGAACTTCTTTAGACTTCTTTAGCTGCTTGAGCAACGTTTGCCACAGTATCCACCTTCCTTCCCTTTCTGTGGCAAGAGCGAGCACAAGTGGAGAGGGGAGAACATGGAAAAACTAAAACCGGGTTTGCTTCTGAAGTAGTAGTGCACTTGCTTCATGAAACAGCTACTTAATGTACCCACATGGTTTGCTGCAAATGCCTAGTCCTTCCACCCTAGTTACTTTATTCAACATCCAAAATTATTAATCTCTCCAGGGAGACCTGGTAAAGCCCAGAGATGTATTTTTAGAAATTAATGAAAACAACTTGGTGTCAAGGAGTACCACAAAAGAAAGAGCAACTATTAGAAAATGGGAATAATCCTGTATCAATGATCTCCTGGTTAAAAAGAAAAATATATTCAAGAGTTACTTAGCTGTTCTGCACTGACTACTGGAGGGGGGCAGAAAAAAAAAAAAAAAGAAAAAAAAGAAGGAGCAAAAGAAGGAAAAAAAAATTTCTGTGGTCTAAAGACTGCCTACAGTGTACAGCATTATAGTCTTAGTGTCAAAAAGTCTCTAAATATTAAGATTGTTGAACCAAGTAAACTTATTTACAAGGTAAGTCTTTACAGAATACTACATTAATACTAATTAATTTGAAAAATGGGAAATAAAAACTTAACGATACTCCCCTCATTTCAAACAGTAATAGAAACCAGTCTTGGATATGAAATTAATTAAAAAAAAAAAATTCACTCAGAGTACAAGCCACCACAAAGTAACTAAGTGTAAAAATCTTTATGGTATAAAACACTGTAAAACTGTCAGGGATTAACACATAGTGATAAAAGGGAACTAGCAGTTTCTGAGAGGTTTTTTTTTTAACCTTATCACCAAACAAGCATTTGTTTGGAGAAAAGTCATCTTATAAAAGCCTGTAAGCCTATTACTGTTTTAGTCTGTCTATCCATAACAGGTATAGTAAGAAAATCAGCACACTCCTCAATTTATTTCTTTTTTCCTTTCCCTCCACAGTTCTCCAGCGGTACAAGATAACAAGACTTGGCGCCAATACAAATCTGAGACGAAACCGCAACTATAATAAGAAAGCTACTATATACATACATAAGACTGCAGCAGCGACACTATTCCTACAGCTTTAGAAACCTGAACTGCATCAGCAATCACCTAATTCACTTTCCATGTCTGCCAAAAGCTCACAGTTTTTTGCACACCCCAAATGGAAAGAAAACAACCAACCAACCCACTCCCCAGCTTACACACCATGTGTGGAGATACTGGATGTACATCAAGCAACAACGTTTAATAATCTGAATTTGTAGGTTACTGCCTCCTTCCTACACAGGCCAAAACAGTCACAACTACATAACTGTAAGTGCAGTAGATTATGCTTACGGTTGAGTAAGTGTAATATGCAGACCAGCTCATAAAACTACTTTTAAATATCCATGACTCGCAGCACAACTGCTTCATTCTTCACTAAGTACAGCATTTGTAATATTGTATTACAGTTCTACCTATAAAATTCAGCCCTTCATTAGGGACAAATTAGACAGCTCTCAGTAACTTAATAACATAGTAACCTATGACCACAACTCTGCAGGTTTATGCATATCCCACTTCATTCATGCAAATGAGACTTCTGACTTCAACTGGATTAGCTACATGTTTTACATTAAGCATGTACACAAGCATTTGTAAGATCTATGTCAGAAAAAAAGAAAGGAATACTAAAATGCAGTTTTACTCTGAAGATTTGAGCTGCTTCAAGACTCCAGTTCGGAGGATACAGAACTGCTTTTGGTTAGTTACATATGATCTTACCTATAACATCAGAGGCTCTAGGCTAACAGAATGCAGGAGGACAGGGTTGGGGATTGCTTGTTATTCCCCGGAGTGGGGCAAGCCTACGTGCAACACAAGCACTTCCAGAGGCGAGACCTCCCCTGGCACCATCATCCCTCCAGAACGCCTGCACAGCCGGAGCACTTCTTCCTCCTCATCCCCTTCCAAGTACTTCAGGGCTAGAATCTGGCAGCAGCACGACACCCTGCTCAACTGCCACCACGACCGGCTGCGCTTGGCACGGGAACAGGGCCGATACGGCCTTTGAGAGGTGGAAGTCCTGAGAGGAAACAAGGTGTGAGCTGTTCCGTGCCAGTCCCTACTGCTGGCCACCTCCTGCCCCACTCCTGCGTGGGTGTCCGCCTGCCTGTGTGGACCCCACAGGCCTCACACCATGAGGCAATGACAGGCTTTCCTCTTCCCCTCCCCAACTGCCCCCCCAAAGCCTTCAACTGTACCAGGCCAGCCTCAAGGAGCTGCCCCTGCACTGACACCAGGGGCAAGAAGAGGGCCCAGAGCTCGGGGAAGAGGCAACAGGAGAAAGAGCCACCAGCCACGGCGCCCGCCCACGGCCCCACGGGCAGGGCGGGGACCCTCGGGCGCATGCGCGCCACCCGCCCCGCAGGGCACCAGGGCCGCANCTAGCGCCTGCCTCTGCGGGGCCGCCGGGGGCGGCGCAGTGCGCCTGCGCGCCCGAGCCGGGTCTGCGAGCGCGAGCCCGCGCGGCTGCCCTCCCCCACCGCCAGGCCGCCGGCCCAGGGGCATCATCATCATCATCATCATCACCATCATCATCATCATCATCACCATCATCATCATCATCATCATCACCACCCTCCTCCTCCCCGCCCGCCCGCCGCGCCCCTCCCGGGCGGGGACCCGGCTGCTCCCCCGGGACTCACTCGCGCCCGCCCACCGCCCCTGCGCAGCGCGCCGGGCTTACCGTGCTGTGCGGGGCTGGTCCGGGGGGCTCGGGGCTCCGGATTCAGCCGGTTTCGGCTGGGTCGGTCCCGGCGTCACACAATGAAATCAGCGCCTCCGATCATTAATTCTCATCATGATCGTGACGTCAGCGCAGACAGCGGCCAATGGGAGCGTGAGATCAGCGCCGGCCGGGACAGTGCTGGCCCCCGCCCCTCGCCCGGGGGGGCGCGGGGCAGGCNTGCCCGCAGGCCTGGGCCGCCCCGGGCGCCTGGGCCCCCCGCGGCGGCCCGGCCCGCGGGCAGGTAGCGGCGGGCGCCGTGGGGATGCCCACGGAGCGCGGGGAAAGCGATACCAGCGTTCTCAGGGAGAGATGAAGAGTGGATGGCCAGCCAAATAAAATCGACGTGTTTTACAACCTGTTCGTGGTGCTGCTCTGGGCAGGCGAGTCGGTGTGTCTGGTAAAATCTGAAAAGCCCCACAAAGGACCAGGGTTGAAATTACGTGACCGTGGTGGCAGTCGAGAAATGAACTTGTTACTGCTTGGGGTGAACACCTTCGGCCTGGTCCGTCTCCTCAGGTGGGCCGCACGGAGCCGGTCCCCCCGCGGAGGCCGGGCCCCTGGCCTGTGTCTCGGTCGGAGCTGGCGGTTGTACGAGCGCCACGACACAAAGTACGCGCACTCACGGGCTGTGTTACTACGGGGTCCACAGTACGACCAGGTGCGTCGATGCCAGCCCTCCTTCGGCTCGGTTTCCAATCCGAAAGGAAAGTCAAAAAACAAGTGGGAAGTCCGGTACCCTCATCCCTACTGACGGATTAGGTAACAGAAATCATGTAAAGTCATTATTTATTGGCTCGGCTGTAGGAGCACCAGGAAGTCTGAATCAGATTTGAGGCCTTGTTGTGTTGATTACAAAGCCTCCAGATATGCCGTGTCCCTGTCCTGAATAGTTTACACTGCAAGTCACAACTTCAAAATACTAAAACAGGCGATTAATTTTGTGCAATGACTTCGATCAGAACTATCGGTAAACATTTCTGCAGGACTGAAATAAAAGAATTGCTACTGATTATTTGTAGGCAGGGAGGAGAAAAACCGCCAATGTATACATTTATTTTAAAATTACAGTAAGTTATTTTTATTGTTTAAAAATTTAATGCTGACTTCTGACATATTTGACGTATTTAACGTTAATTAACGTATTAACTCTGTTTCTGGCCACCTAAAGTTTTGTCTATGGTTTTCCATGTAGCAGCAAGATGTTCTGAATGTTTGGTCATCCACAAATAAAATACGTCCTTCTAGAGCGTCCTGTAATAGTTGAATAGTAGTCATGTTCTGTGCACATTGTAATTACATTTCCTTCACCACTCTGGAAAGTCAATCCATCAATTAATAAAGCTTAATCTGAGCTAAAGATCTTACATTTCTTGAATTGTTTCAGTAAAGTGCCAGTCTTCAGTTTGCCTGCTTTATAAAGCAGAAGACGGACCAAGCCAGCTTTCCTCTGTTAATGTACATCTCTCCTGGTGTAGCTGATGTTGAGAGCTCTGCCTGCTTCCAACAAATCAGGGTAATAGAGCAGGTACATTGGTACGATATTTCCTTTGTATCACACCGTAACCGTGTGGTGCAGAGGGAATTGGATGAATGAGGTGGGCCACCCAAAAAGATGGTGTTTTTCTGGGTGGGATTGGTTACCCACCTCGTTGATACAGCTTGTCTGCTGCAGCACAGTTGCTCAATCCACCACAGAAAACCAGCGTGAGGAAGCAGCTGAAGATGAGGAAGAGGAGGGGGAATCCCTTTGGGTGGCAGCCTCCAATTGGATTGGATTAGACGAACACCCTGAATTTAATAACAGGATCTTATGGATAGTCTGTGTATTTTAAACCCTTGTATTATGCTGCTTCCTCCCCTAGATATATTCCCTTCCTCTGTGTGCCATCAACACTCACCTTGTAAAAATTAGATAGAGCAACCATAAAAACCTACACCACTTTTACAGAAAATATTGTTTTGGAATTCACTATGGAATGATTCCAGAGGAATTCGGTACTTTTTCTTCTCACATTATCCGGGTCTTGGGAAAAAAAAAATGGTGAGACAGTCTCTCTAAAATCCTTTGAAAAAGGTACAGTGGTGTTTGATAAAATACAGCTTATTAAACTCTTTTAAAATGTTGAATAACAGAAAGTAATATTTCAAGGGCTCTTATCTGACTAACAATGGGCTCACAGGTGCTTTTTATATAGTTTATATCAAAAAGTCATAGAATCATTCTTAAAGGAGGCAACAGCTGTGTATTGAAGTTATCAAAGAAACTAATATGCAGACTTGTGACCACATAAAAGATTTATAGATCACAGTAACAGAAATTTGTCTCAGTATAAAAGGTAAGACTAAGAGCTTAAGCAGAAAAGTCTGCATCCTGCAAGCAGAATATGAAAAGAAAAAAGAGGTAAAGGAGATGTGAAAAAATATATTCGTGCTAGTGGTAGGAGTGGGGTGGAAGAGGCGCGCTCAGCAATACATACTTTACAATATAAAAGAGTAAACTGAACGTATAGGTTAAAAAAGCTGCTGCTGTTTGCAGCAGTGGAGTGACAAGCTCCAGAAAGAACTTCATACTATTTACTTCCTTCCCCATCTCAATGAGACAAACCTTGAGGGAAAAACTGTGGCAGGATGAAATAAAACAAATATTCTGCTACTGCAACCAGAACCACATGCTTTCTTATTCATTAATAACAGATTTAAATTAACAGGGGCTGGCAAATTGGTCCAGTGGTTTAAACAGTAGCCCAGCACATAAAAGGACTCCTTGCATGAGGGAATTAGCATCAAAGCGAGACACTCTGATGTAGCTACTTTGTATTAGCTCATTAAACTAATTAGCTCAGCTTACTATTAGTTAGTTAGCTCGGTATGTGTTACTGCTTCTACGTGGCAGAGAAAGCTTTTCTCAGAAATACGTGCGCTGGTTCCTAAGCGCCGTGCGTAGGTATTCCCTGCTTTAACGGCAGCCACGGCATGCGGCTGTCCCATCGTTCCCACATTCCATATCCATGGAACAGGTCAAGAGCCCTGTTCCACAGTCAGAAACCCAACTGTAAAACCACACAATTCTTCTCTTCGTGCAGGTAAGAGAAGTCTCTGTAACAATGTCCCAGAAGCGTCCCAGAGAGAGGAGCTGGTGTGTGAGCCCTGGGCGATGAACCTGAACTATTTTGGCCGTACAGTTTAGAGCAACGGCTGCTACTTCCGTTTCTTGGCTTTCTGTTGAATCTGGAAAACACTAAGAAAACCAATGAGGCAAAACCAACCGACTTATCAGAAACTTTTCTTAGGACATCTTTACTCGATTCCTTATGCTGTTATTGTGGTGACGCCTTAAAGGACATAAGCCAGACCTGAGAGTGACCTGGAAGAGTCAGCGGTGTCTCAGGGAGGGGTGAAAGCGAGGAGGAAAGGAGCACAAGAATGTTTTACCAGCAATTTGTGTTGCAATTTGATGTGTTGTTTCCTGATCTCAAATAAGTAATTGGCCTATTACATCGCTGGAAGGCAGTAAATCATGTAGTTACACAGCATCAGCCAAAAAGGGACCTCATCTTGTCATTGAATCTGTCCCCTTGTCCCCAAAAAGAACAGTGTTGAACTTGTGCTTGGGAAAATGTATGGAAGAATCGAATATTGAAAACCGCAGTTATTCTAGTGCTTGACCGTCCTCCCACCAGGACATTTTTGCTAACGTTCCTCCTGAATCTTCATCCTGGTTTCAGCTGGGATTGAGTTGATTTTCCTCCTAGTAGTTGGTACAGTGCTGTGTTTTGGATGTAGTGTGAGAATAACGTTGATAACACACTGATGTTTTAGTTGTTGCTGAATAGTGTTTACGCTATTCAGGGACTTTTCATCTTGCCATGCCCTGCCGGGTGCGTGGGGTGCTGGGAGGGAGCGTGGCCGGGACGGCTGGCCCAGCTGACCAGTGGGCTATTCCATACCACATGATGTCATGCTCAGCATATAAGGCTGGGGAAAGAAGAAGGAAGAGGGAGACATTTGGAGTGATGGTGTTTGTCTTCTCAAGTCACCCTTACGCGTGATGGAGCCCTGCTTTCCTGGAGATGGCTGAACACCTGCCTGCCGCTGGGAAGTCGAATGAATTCCTTGTTTTGCTTTGCTTATGTGTGTGGCTTTTGCTTTACCTGTTAAACTGTCTTTATTTCAACCCACAAGTTTTCTCACTTTTACCCTTCCGATTCTCTCCCCCATCCCACCAGAGAGGGGGAGTGAGCGAGCGGCTGGGTGGGCTGAGTCACTGGCTGGGGTCAAACCACGACAATCTTCCATAAATTAAACCCTCAGAACAGATTTATTAAACTTCAGGCTCAAGACTGACCACAGCAAAAACCCTGCTTGCTCCTTTCATTTTGTCAGAAAACTACAATAACAGTTTTGTGAGCAGAGTTCCTCAGTCAGTTCTGAGGCTTTGTTTCCCCAGCTTCACAACAAGAGCGCCGTGTCTGACCATGCCAAAAGCCCTGCTAAATTCAAGATATATAACACTTACTGCTTCATGTCTCTACAAGGCTCATTATTCTGTCATGGAGGAAAGTTAGATCAGTTTGACATGATTTGTTCTTGCGAAATCCAAGTTGCCTGTTACTTATTTACGTGTTTCCATCGAAATGTGTATGCTGTTCTTTTCATATCGATGCCATTGGCTTTGCACAGGTATAAATTGCTCCGAAAAGCAAGCCCTTTGGTTTAGCGCCTGCCCTTTCACAGGTTTCCTGCTTGATGAACACTGAAATGACAACAGCGATATTTGTCTGTTTTACAGAAAGATTGTAAAGACACACTAAAAATTGGGAGGCACAAGGGTGTAATTAAAGATCTGCTAAATCAGGAGGTTCCTTGTCAAATAGTGATGGAGAAAGGATTACAGTGTGTAAACCTTAGTAAAAATGTTAATATGGAAAATTCTGTGTGGCACCTTTTCTGCATCTAAGAACACAGCCAGAATTAGTGGTCTTATGAGATTTACAAATTTTCCGCCTTCTTTGAACTTGGTTTTGCCACATTAATTAAAATTAGTTGTTAATCCTCACCCAGTGCATAAACAAAGCTCCCATAAACTGAATCTGCAAATATGTCCCTTATGCTAGTATGCAAAAAACAGCTGGTGCTTGTGGAAAAAAAATGCGAACGAGCCTGGCTGGGTATATATTTTAGAGATTTGTTCCACTTTTTTATTTCCTGGGATATTTTTATGAAAAACAGGAATGCTGTTTCCTTTTGTTTTTATTACCTTTGAGAATTTTTCTTATGGTGAGCCATGAAAATTATGAACTTGTAGAACACATAAAAATGCTATACACCAAAAATGGGGAAAAAAAGAGGGAGATAATTATTGTATATTTGTCTTCCACCCATTAATATTCCTAGAATAGAGAGTTTTATAGTGCAAAAAAATGTTAAAGTATTTTAAAAATAAAAATGAAAACAAAACCAGTAAAGACAGGAGGAAGCAAAGAACCAGGGAGGGAACCCACCATTTTTCCCCTGCCTGTGTGATTGCCCTGTTCTTAGAAGCCTTTACAAATTAATCCCATATTCTTCTGGATTGTGATGCCTGCTGTACAGAATCCACCAGTCTACTGTTTCAGACTTCATTATTACAGACTTCCTGAAAGAAGGGGTATTTATTTTCTAAAGTAATAAAAACTTATACCCCACAACCAGTAAATCTTTTTGAAGCCATTCGGTTTCCTTTGGATGCCTCCATTTCTTGGCTATACAGGCCAGGATGCAGCTGTATGTTTTCAGTTTGAGTGAACTCTTCAGAGTTTTATTGCCTTTCAGAACATTATAGAAACTTGCTTCATTCCAGTTTTCCTATGTTATCATTCTCACAATTTTCCTTCTACTACTTGAAGTATCATCTAGAGATGCATGGAACAAAATGAGATGGGGTAAGGCTCTCGTCTCGCTCATGCAGACATCGTTTGTGATAGCAAGTATCAGTATAAATGGCCTGGCAAATCCATACGGCCCCTCTTTCGGTAATTTAACACCCCACTACAAGCCGCAATTCAATTGGGAAGATGACTCACCCAGAGGTGATGCACAAGCAATTCTTATTTCCCATGATTTTTTGCCAAAGCAACTGAGATAATGTTGAGTTGGAATCTTCAAAGCATTTATTAGGTTAGGCAGCACTTTCCTTTTGTTTGATTTGTATTTCTCCAGAGATTCAGAAGGTTTTCCCATTTGCTCTGGTCTCCCACAAGCACACATTCCTCTGCTCCTTCTTTTCGAACTGTGGGTCCACACTTTTGTTGTATGTCCACTAAAGCTCATGCCCACCCCCCTTGTCACCAGCTTCTCACCTTTATTCTGTACCCCCAACTGGCCTGAAAGGGCCTGAAAAGTGGTTTGGTTGGGTTTTTTTTCCTCTAAAAATAGTATAAGCACAATGGTTTTTCTTAGTCCTTGGGCATAAAGGAAATATCCATCATCCACCAGTTTCTTCAAATGTTTCTCCCTCGTTCTGTTATCTTGTTTCATTTAGTCAAGCTAACTTTTCTCCGCAGTCACAGCAAGCCAAAGTAAGGGAAAGAAGTGAAACAATAGAATATAGAGTAGATTTGATTCTAAAAGATACAGTATCATAAAAACAAAGATGAAGACAAAAGCCGTGAGATCAATTACACAAATAATATAGCAGTCCAAAGCATCTCACGTTCCTCAATAGCTCCACATTCATGTTGAAGAAGGGTGGAAATCTGAGGGATTCAGAGGAAATTTTTTGAGGTGGAGGAGCAAATGGTAAACCTATTTACCATAACCACTTCCTGAAAGGAAAGCATGGAACTACTAAAACAATATAAACCCCACTATGAGCCCTTTGGATCTCTCGCTAAACCCATATGCTTCACAGGGGCTTCATGTGTTTCCGAAAGTACAAGGTCAGCTAAAATGCCAGTTCTGGCACTACCAAATCTAAGAAGCTAAGGAAATCTGTGAGACAGTTCCCATCCGTGGTTGATTGATCCGTCTTATCAGTTTGCAGGTGAGAGTTCAAGAGAAGACAAAGAGTTGCAGCCTTTACTGCAAATCCTGTAATTCATAGTGCAGTTGCACCACAACTGTCCTACAAAGCACGTGTTCCACACTACGAAAGAGCACTGCGGTCTTAAAATTTTTAGGCTGGAAAATCCGAGTGTTTAAATTCTTCCTCACCTTTCATTCAGTATCACAATTAACTCCACCATCTGCCATCTTAAAAGGCTGGCATAATGTCACACTGATATACCTCTTGACATTTTTGGAAGTGGAAAATCAGCTGCATTCCTGAACTGACAGTTCCTAAATTTACTGGGTTTTTTTAACATGAGAGTAGCAGGAGTTTGGGTTTTTGTTCTGGTCTATAGCAAAACACATTTTCATCCTTAACTATTTCAGAAAAAATATTTTCCTGTGAATATTTCTAAAAGCAGAGCATGATTCCTGAGGTTTTGTGCGACCAAGTATATCAGGGGAAGTGTCCTCCTTGGGAGAGAGCCATTATCTTTCGTAGATAAAATATCCTACTTTGATCCCATAGCATCACATGTATTTTGCAAAAAGACTGTGTAAGATTAAATCTTGTCACAAACTGCTATCATTAGAAAATTATTCTGTTAAGAAATATGTTTACAAAGTAATCTTCCATCTCTGTCATTGAGATAACAATAAAATTGAAGCACTGATGGTTTGATGCCAAATAATTTTCCCTCTATACTAAGCCTGTCATTTTATTTTATCTAAATACAGAGGAATTTGCTTAAATGCAAATTATTTGGTTCATGAAAGAAGACAGTCATTTCAAAGCTTTGGAGGTGCTTTTGTGTTAATCACTATTTGTTTAAACAATTTCTTTAAATGAAATCCTACTTGTGGTAGGACTACATTATTGTTTCCAATCTGTTTACTTCCTCCATGCATATAATCTTGTTTAATCTCAGTCCAGGTAAAACGTAACATTAAAGGGAAGATTTTTTAAGAGGAGGGGAAGGTTGTATACTTCCCCCAGTCACTGCATCTATCTACTGGCAATATAGTTTGTGCTGTTGGGTTCCTAACAGATGCTTCTTCTCGAACAACCATATCTAGAAAATGCCCTTTTATCTCCTTTGAGTTAAGATAGGATGCCAAATCTTTTTTAGATACAGGCTTAGCTGCTGTCACCCATGCTTGTTATCATAACGCAATGCTGCTGTGGTCATGCACTTGAAAGCAGCATTGGGTGCAGAAGTAGAGTTGTCTCCTTTTTAAAGCAAGATAATAATACAGGAACACAGGACAAATGTGTTGGATCATATCAAAAGCTTTTTTAGTCTAATATCCTGTCCCTGACAATGGCTGACAAGAGATGTTTTGCATTAAAGAACAGGGGTAACTCACATATAGAGTGATCCACTCATTTGTAATTCAAGCCATCAGTAATTTAGATGATAGAAACACTGTGTTTATCATGTTTTAATGGACCAAAGATGAGTTGTGAGAATTTGAGTTTCCTGACAGTATCAATGTATTGCTGACGAGGGAGTTTCCAGCAATGAAACCTTGATTAATATTAATCATCAGTGTTCATCAGTATCAATAACTAATTTTGATCTCTATATTTTCCAATGAAAAATTTTTATTTCATTATGTATTTCATGCATTTCATACATTTTGTTATAAAATAATAACATATTTTACACTCACATGGACGTTCTGATCCATTTTGTCCCCAAAGTCTTCTGCCTTAGGAACCCTGTTGCTTCATCCAATACAATTCTTCATCACTCATTCTCATTCCACCTTATTTTTTTCCATGTAGTAAATAAAGATCAGAAAAGCACTGGTGACCTTTAAAATTAAGTCCCTATTTAAGGCTTCATGTTTCAATAATTTCATTAACATGTTCTTTTTATTATCACAAGTATTTTAGGAGAATATTTTATGTTACTTGGAATGACTATAAGAAAAAACAAGCAGCATTATATTAGTGGATATGTCAGTGTCAGCAGTGGTGTGAGTTGTGCTCTTTTATTCTGCAGTGAATAGAATCATAGAATCATAGAATCATTAAGGTTGGAAAAGACCTCTGAGGTCATCGAGTCCAACCGTCAACCCAACACCCCCTATGCCCACTAAACCATGTCCTTGAGCACCTCATCTATACGTCTTTTAAATACCTCCAGGGATGGTGATTCCACCACTTCCCTGGGCAGCCTGTTCCAAGGCCTGACCACTCTTTCAGTAAAGAATTTTTTCCTAACGTCCAGCCTAAACCTCCCTTGGCGCAACTTGAGGCCATTTCCTCTCGTCCTATCGCTGGTTACTTGGGAGAAGAGACCAACCCCCACCTCACTACAACCTCCCTTCAGATAGTTGTAGAGCGCGATGAGGTCTCCCCTCAGCCTCCTCTTCTCCAGACTAAACAATCCCAGCTCCCTCAGCCGCTCCTCATAAGGCTTGTTCTCCAGGCCCTTCACCAGCTTTGTTGCCCTTCTCTGGACACGCTCCAGCACCTCAATGTCCTTCTTGTAGTGAGGGGCCCAAAACTGAACACAGTACTCAAGGTGCGGCCTCACCAGCGCCGAGTACAGGGGCACGATCACCTCCCTGCTCCTGCTGGCCACACTATTCCTGATACAGGCCAGGATGCCGTTGGCCTTCTTGGCCACCTGGGCACACTGCCGGCTCATGTTCAGCCGGCTGTCAACCAGCACCCCCAGGTCCTTCTCCTCTGGGCAGCTTTCCAGCCACTCTTCCCCAAGCCTGTAGCGTTGCCTGGGGTTGTTGTGGCCGAAGTGCAGGACCCGGCACTTGGCCTTGTTGAACCTCATGCAGTTGGCCTCGGCCCAACGATCCAGCCTGTCCAGGTCCCTCTGCAGAGCCTTCCTGCCCTCCAGCAGATCAACACTCCCGCCCAGCTTGGTGTCATCTGCAAACTTACTGAGGGAGCACTCGATCCCCTCATCCAGATCGTTGATAAAGATATTGAACAACACTGGCCCCAAAACTGAGCCCTGGGGAACACCACTCGTGACCGGCCGCCAACTGGATTTAGCTCCATTGACTACAACTCTTTGGGCTCGGCCGTCCAGCCAGTTTCTTATCCAGCGAAGAATGTACCTGTCTAGGCCGTGAGCCGCCAGTTTCTCCAGGAGAATGCCGTGGGAGACAGTGTCAAAGGCTTTACTGAAGTCCAGGTACACCATGTCCACAGCCACGTCCACATAAAACCAGGGCAACTCTGCACTGCATTAAAGAGAACCTTATTTACCATATTTTTTGTTCTGAAAACTGACTTTTCCTAAATAAATGCAAAACCGCAAAAAATTCACTAGCACATACAGATGGTAATATGTGGAGAATGATGTGTAAACTGCTTCCTCTTCAGCGGCAGACACGGTGACGTGTGGTCAGGTCACTCTTAAATGCAACTGAGACCTGTAGTTTGGAATATGTTGCCCTTCCAGCATGTACTCAAATACAGTAATTTTGAGTCAGAATAAGGTCTGCACTACCAACACTTACGAGTTCCTGCTGGTTAGTCAGCTTGTCACTTGTTTCCTCTAAAAATACCAATAGAAAACTCATACAGATGTGTATTTGTAATTAAGGACTCAACAACTTGGACTATTTGAGTACATATAGGGATAGATGGATAGCACTCATTTATAAGAGTGTCTTAGCTCACCTGGAATAACTCAAAAAATCACTTAAATTAACCATTCGAATCAGAAAAGATGCAGTGGCATCTGGAAAGAGCAGACGGACTTACATACTCTTGTCTTGTGTTTTTGACATCTGTCTTCTCCCAACCCCGTAGCCCAGGACCCTCTGCCAACCCCCCCGGGGCACCTCGGTCCTGGCTGTGAGACCCTGCCCGTGGGGAGCACCCATTGCTCCTGGCCCCAGGGAGCAGCCGCCTCTACTGTGCCCTAACACATCATATTAAAAGTAAAACAAGCTTTTTGGTATAATATGGGGAAAAAAAATAGTAGCTCTTAGAAGTCTATTTCAATAAAGATCCAAAAGCAAAAGCAGCAGCAACCTGTCATGCTACGTAGCTGATGGATTTGCTTGCCGGAGTAAATCACTGTGTTTATCTTGGATTCACAGCTAATGAAAGGGTGCAGCTTAAGATCCATTAACTATTCAATTTCTAACTCTGGGATTTAAAAAAATGGAGAGTGAAGCAGTGGTCAACACAGTATCATACTTCTACAATTTCAGAGGAAGCAGTACTTCAAAACAGCTTTTTAACAGCAATGTGAAAACAGGACTACAAAGGCAATGCCAAGTATCACTTTGTTTGCTAAGGGAAAACAGGGCAATGAAACAGGGCGATGAATGTCATGAAAAACTGATGTGCTATGGAAGTATAAAGCATGGAAATAAATAAATTAATAATTGTCGTTATCAATCAGATGGTGTAGGTACAGCCCAGCAAACGGCACATCTCTGATGCGTTACAGTAGGGGAGATATCCTTTGTATGCCTTAAAAAAGGGGAGAGAAAGGTGGCTTTGTGCCATACTGCAAACATATTTTACCCTGAGCTACTTGATATATCTACAGACACGGTTTGATATTGTGCAGGTATGTCATTGTAGTTTGCAAAAGCAGCAGCGTAGCACCGTTCCCAGGTTAATTAGCTATGCCCTTCAGCAAGGATTAGAAAAGATTTGAAAGCATCTAAAGCCAGGGAGGATTCAAGAAAAGCAAATAGCCCAGCTTCTGTGGCAGACTCCATTGCCAGGGATTCGACTTAATCGGGATCTGTGTCAGCTGCGTTGATAGGCCTTCATGTAAGTCATTTATTTTAGGTAAACATTTGCAAATTAACTTTTTGTATTTTTAGCGTCATTTGGGAAAAGGAAAAAAAGGAATATCTTACCAGCAATATTGTTATCTGAACTCTACAGAAACATTTAGACCTTTCAAACTAAATGTCAAGTTGTTCCCATTGAGTCAAATTCTTGCAAATTTAAGCAAATTAGCATAACCATTTTCCAAGTCATACCAGGCCCTTATGCTTTGCTTAAGTGGTATTAATATGTGAATACATTCTGATTGACACAGCCCATCAGTTTTATGCCTGTAGGAAGAAAAGGGGAAGTTATGAGCCCAAAGGATTTTTCACTCTAGGCAACAAAATTCTTCATGGATGTAAATACATTCTTCATGTAACTTACTATGATAATTTTTAATACAGAATTATATTATTTTCCTAAGCCAACCAGGAAGCACGATCCAGCTGAAATGACAGTAAGAGAAGGGACACAACTGACTAGGAAGGAACAGGCAAATAGAAATTACTGATTTTTAACCACAAGACTGGCACAACAGGCCCATAAAAGGTGAAAACCTGAGTTCTAGAAAATGGAAATTTAATTCTGTATTGTTTTCTAATGTCAGTTCTCTCCCTGTCACATCTGTATGCTGCAGAGATGGCCCCGTTAAATGTTGAGCCTTGTGCTCTGGTTAAAACACTTTTCTCTTGGTTACTGGATGGCAAACTCTCAGACTTACTAAACTCAGGCACTGGGTATGCCGGTGTGAGGCCATGAAAGCTTGCCCTGATTTTGCATCATTTTCTAGGTGCTACACTGGCAAAGTGGTGTATGGAAATTGAGATTAAAATCAAGTCATATTTTAGAGCTATTAACTTCATACAGCTAAAATCGTACAAAGGGGAATGCTTATTTTCAGCATAAAAAATTTATTTGCCTGGGGAACATTTTACTGTCGAAGACATACATTTGTGATAAGAATTTGAAAATGCTATCTCAACAAACAGGGTCACAGCTTATGCAAGCAGTGACCCATCCAAATCTAATCAACAAAACAAATCTGGATTTGGTATAAAAAGGCAAAATTCTTCTCTCAGTTAACAATATGACAGGATCATTGTTGGTTCCCAAAAGACTTCTTCAGTTTAGGGAAGATATGACAGGACTGTTCTTATAAGCCATACTTCTTGTGCATACAAGTACTTACAGTCTCATTTTGTACTTAGAAAATATATTCACGTTGAAATATGTGTGTTGAAAAGTTTCAAATTATTCTTAAATGAAGGAATTGAACCAAATGGCTTACTCATTTAAATAACAGGAGAATGCAGTTTGCTCGTGCTGGCATAGTAAGAGTGGAGATGAATGAGTCTTTGGAAAATAAGTCTGGTTTGATATTTTTAGAAAATGTCATTTAACCAGGATACAGTACTCTATTTTTTAAATCTTTTCTATGACAAATCCTGGCAAAACACTAGATTAAAGTCAGATCGTGTGCCTGGAAAACAAGGCACCAGCTGGGTGGCCAGCCAGTGGCCTTTTCAGATTCTTCAAGGCAGACACTGCATCCTACAGCACTGCGCCAGCTGGGTAAATGTCCAAAGCCAAAATATTCAAATATCTTTGCCTAGCTGTCCTTGTTGAAAATGTCCTCAGTAGCCACTCACCCTTGTATCCATGGCTTACAACAAAGGTTTAGAAAATTTAGATAGAAAACCATGCTTCCAGCTCCCAAATTATCTATTTAAAATACTTGGACAGCATTTAGATAAAATACATAGATAATATAAAGTGTAATTACAAAAATAATTGCACTGACAAAATTAATTGCCATATAAAGTTTTCTTTTGCATTAGGCAACTGCAACTACTAGCTCTCAAAGACTTTTTTTTTTTACTTTTTGTGACACAGTGACTTCAGTTATTGAGACCACGGACTGAAGTGTTGCCAAGGAGCCCCTCCAGAAAATAACCTCATTTTTGCATGTATGCTGAGTTGAAATTAAGTTTTTAATCTGAAGAGTTCTTTTTGGATGTTTTAATTGTTATTTGGAGATTTGGAGTTGAAACAAAGGATTCATATTGTATTTCTAAAAACTGTCCCTGATAGCTCTTTCCGCAAAATTTATTTGAATGAATGTGAAGGAAGCCCAGGATAAATATCCTCCACTTAACTTGAATAAAACACTTGAATAAAGCAAGATTTGCAAAGAAACTCCAAACATATGGAGACAAAAGTGTAGCAAATGTTGTAGGAAGTTGTAAAATCACCAAGGGATCCCTTTTTCTTGGGGTCGAAACTGGAAAGATAGGAAAAACATGAGTCACAATTCCTGAAAAGTTTTGATGCCAGTGATATTTTAACAGCAAAAGAATTAACTTTTACATTCTAGTATGTATATTAGAATTCTAACCAGGACAATGTCCTACCAGAAAAGTTCATCAAAGCTGTATTAGCAACAAGTTTACATAGCTATTTGCAATAAATTAATATATTTCAAAATTAGTCTTTTTTTCTGACAGTTTTTCACAGCTCAAAATGACATATATTTTTGTTTAAGTGTGAAATAATGTAATTTAGAATTTTAGGGGAAAAAGCTTCCAACAAAGTTTTCAGCCTAAATTATTTTTAATCCTAGCATTTTCTGAGAATAAGTAGAAATATGAAAATGAATTGTGCTGTGAAAAAACCACTAAAACAGCTTTCCCCTAGGAGATTATAAATATCTGTATATATGGGCAGAACATTCAATTAACATGAAAAATGTTCTGCTAAGTTTCATGATGATGTAGTGTGAGAAAGCAGCGAAACAACAAAATTGGTGAGTTATACAAAAGGTGTAAGAACTTTCTTAGAGAGATACATGATTGTAGAAATGTAGACACTTATTAAAAAGATATGATGCAGAAATGCAGCAGCGAATGTGGCACTTCATCAGTCAAATGCGCAGGCAGCATTAAACATAAGTAACAGTGTGTGGTTTAGTTTAGAATGCAAAATTAATTTATAAATAGTAGATGGAACTAGTATTAGTAGTTTTACAGGTGGATGAATGAAATCAATATTTTTTCTAACTCTTTCAAATTAATTTAAGACAGCTGCAGTTACTGCCCTTCACCAAAGAGCTAAGAGAATGTTAAATGGGTAGCTTATATGATAAAAAGTTATTATCCCAAGATTAGCCTTGGAGGAACTACGGTGGAGAGTGAGATAATATTGGAATATACGGCTTAGATTTTTATTTAAACTGGAGCTTGATGCTGCAGGTGTGAGCGACGATGCCTTCACCCAGCACCTCTTACTCCTCTTTGCTGCTGCAGCTGCTTGGGAGCTGCAGCACCATCTCCGGACTCACATCACCCGTCCCAAATAAAAGAGGAAATTGGCACCGAGTTCCAAGTGAGTGAGGAGGTGGAATATGAGCTGAGTCAAGCAGCGGGAGCCCTGGTCTCAGCTAAACCTAGGGAGAAGTTTCTGAACTACATTTATGATGTTTTATTTTAATCTCCCTAATAACAAAAAGACATGAGGACTGGAAGCTGAATCCACTCTGAAAATAAAGTGAAATAGTCACTAAAATCATCGAGCTCTTCCAGACAGAAGGCACAGGGCCTTGTCTACAGGGACCATGAAATAAGGGTCAAGTTCTTAACAGGTTTCCTGTCTGTCTCACCTTTTCACTGCACCGGCTCACCGTGCTGACCACCTACCGAGAGGTTTTGTAGCCAAAAATTGCTGCTACTGCTGCTGCTACTGCACTGAACTTAAAAATAAAAACACACAATTCGAAATGCAGGAGGTGTTTTCCTTCAGAGAAAACCTTTCTACTGCAGCTGGTGGACTGAATTTGACTGGGAAACTAACAGAAGCTTGAGGAACAAAAATAGTAAAACTCAGTGACCTGGGGAATTGCTGATGCACATGTAGCAGAACTCCAAGAGCAAGGCTCGGTCATGGTTGTATCTGTGTTAAAAAGAGTCTTGGCTCCTTTTTTAGGATTGGGTATTTTGATACTTGCAGCCATTAAGGAGCATTTCTAATCATTCTTATCGGCAAAACACAAGCCCCATTAAGAAAAGAGCTAAAAATGCAGGTTTCGCTCACTCTGAAGAGTCTGTGAAAGAGAAGACAGACTCCTCATGCAGACCTGAAAAAAAAGAAGCTGTTATAAGGACTTGGAGAACACTGGCCCTAAGGAAACAGAAGTTTGGCTGTCATCAGAAATTAGAGAATATTTAAAGAATTGCTGTAACTGTTGAAAACCCCTGAAACAAAGAAAGATGAAAAGACTATGCCCAGATTTTAATGGCAGGGCTATGGATGGTCTTTGTTGGCTGAAGAACATGTTGTCCAGACTGTCCTTCTCTCACAGGGAACAACAGGACTTCGTCTGGCTGCGGAGCTGTCAGGACACCCAGCAGAAGGGAGGAAACGCGGTGGGTTGGAAGGAGGAAGGCGAGGAGGAGCTGCAGATGGCAGGGGGTTTCTGACAGCTATTGGTATAAACAAGGCTTCTGGAGGGCAGGTCTGTATTTTGGAGCTGAGCTCATGCAATTTGTGACTGCAAGAGAGAGAGAGAAATGAAAGCTGACCCTGAAACAGAGCTACAGAGCTTTACCAGTTCTTGGTAATTAGTGTATTGTCACCATATGGTTTCAGGTTGTCCAAGTGCATTTTTAAGAGAAAAGGAGAACATGATGTTGTTTGCTTCCCAAGCTCTTTAAAAATAAAGCTCCATTGCATGTAAGAGAGCGCAGAGCTGTGTGGAATGGAAAGAGCAAAGTCTTGACAAGTGAATTACGGGAGGAAAACTGGTTGCTAATGCAAAGACTCCTGCTTAAGAGCAAAGAGCATGCTGCTGGGATGTAGTGGAAAGCATGGCAGGACATATCACCATCATCTTCTTGGTCTCTTTAAACTTCAAAGCAAGTTAATTTGGGGACACAGGCTGAAGGGAAGAGACCTTTTTATTCTGCATCCTTCTTTTGTATTAGTGTTTTATTTGCTTCAGTGTATTACTACAGAGAGGATGAAAAACTTCCAGCTCTGCATTTAAACCCCGTGTTTCATCCACCAGTCCTTCACAGGCTTATCAAGGGCAGTATAGGAAGCTTCACGTACTAAAGTCTCTGAAGTAAACATGGTGAAGGCTGCATTCTTTTTCTAGCTTTCAGATTATTATATCTCTTTTTCTGTTCACAATATTAAGGCAACAAAAAATTTGGCTCTAGTCACACACTGGGAATATCTCTGTAGTCACTGCACAGCCAGTTGTCCAAGCAAATATTTAGTCTAACTAAACATCGTGAATGAAGAGGCTACTGGAGTATAAAGTAGAGGCATAATCTCTGAGGTTTTAACCAAGGCATTATAAAGACCTAATAATAGCAGGGCTTTGCAAAGATGCTAAGATAAAGAAAAAGCCATCTTGAGAATGCCTTCAAGAAAAGCTTTGCCTCTCACCAGTCACTTGGCAACATGAAAGACAAGCTTGGACCGAAAATCACACAGAAAAATGAAGATGGCATAATAATCGTTGTTATAATTTTATGAATATGACTTCTCCTTGCCAGCACATCCTGAGTGACCCCATCAAATATCTCTGCAAGGCAAAATGACTCTTTAATATTTAAGCCCATGTTCAAATATTTCTGTAAGGCAAATTTTACCATGGGGTGATGGAGAAGATGATGATGATGAAGCGCAGAAGAATAAAATGTCTTTTCTCAGTGGAACACTTCTCCTGGTTTGCACTCCAGTGCTCTCCTGTACACTTGAACTTGAGCTTGTCTCTCCTCTACCACCAGAGTGAGTGTCCCTCAAAGGCAAAATGAATCCTCTTTGCAATGTTGCTGGGCTGTGTTCTTCAAACAATAAATGTTACACGGAATATACAGACCAAGTTCCCTGTACGCATTACGAAAATCAAGGGGCAATTTTGTTTCACATCCTACTTTCCAGCCAGCAAATAATGAGTAAAAAGGGAATCTGGTATCAATAGTTTGGAAGTTGTATTACTGTTGTCAAGTTTCCCATTATTATTGTTTTTTTCCAGAGTAATATGGTTTACCTAAGGTAGTGAGCAGCAGACGGTTTATTGCTTATAAGTGGTTATATGATTCTTGCAGAGGAAGTATATTGAACACTTCTTCTGTTTTGATCAAATAAATATTTTCCATTTATTTGCTAGAAGAAGGGAAAAGGCAAATATAAATGATATTGTATACAAATGAATATGGATATATTGACAGGAAATGAAACATTGTAGTAATAAATATTCTAATATTTTGTTTTCTTAAAAGAAAAGAAGCTAGAGTTAACAGCCACTCAAATCTTAAAATTCATAAATGCAAAGATTTTAGAGCCAAAAAGAGGAGTTATGAAAATGTAGTCTGATCTACATAATACCTACATAATGCAGGCCATTGATCCACATGTAATAATTTTGGAATCACACTGACAATTTCTGTTAAGCTGGAACATATTTTGGAAAGAGATCGTCCAGTTTTGACTTCAGAAATTCTCATGCTGACCCTGTGACTTTTGATACTATAAGCCCTATGTTTTGGAAAACTGACTTAAGAGAGTGAATCTATTCTGAGCATAGAATTGTCTGCCCAACACAAGAGGATCCCCTCTGAAGGTAACAAGTTGCATATGAGACTCAAATAGACTTGCTGCAAGATATTTTCCTGTTTCTCCTTAATTTAGTTACACAGTCCAGTCAAGTTTGAATTTAATAGAACTTTATAATTATTCCCAGAGGAATTCTGTGCAGAAAAATGGTAACAAAGGATCTTTCTGCAGTTTTTCCCTGTTTACCAAACTGATGATGGCAAACTGCAGAGGTGATAACTTATGCAGATGAGGCTCCATATTAACAATCCTCTCTGTTTTCCAGCAGCTCAAAGTTAAGCCTTACCCAAATACCTTTATGCTCATGAAGTTTACTTTTCTTCAGGGAGGAAGCTGTGAGTAGTTCTGGTGGTACAAGTCTCTGTATGAAAGCATCCTTTTCCGTGGCAAGGTAGAAGCATATTTGACAGGCACTTCTTCAAGGCACTTTCTTCTTGTATCTATGCTTTGAAGATTGTCACAGTGATTCACAGGTTTGAGCGTGCCCTCTTATTTGGAGCTGTTTGGAAGACTGTAAACATGTTGGTGATATTAGCAAGCAGACTGAAAACAGGCGATCCTGTTTCCCTTAATATGAAAACATTTCAGTATTCTCTGCTCAGAAAAACATTTGCAGTCCTAGTCAAAGCAACACCTAATTCATCTTCTATGGAAAAAAATTATTCCTGTTATAACTTCACCATGTCTTCACTGAAGTCAATGGATTTATATTAGAGAAGAACTGTGTTCTTTATGGGGTTTTTTTTGTATGGTTTTAGATACCTTGGACATTAACACACTTAGGGTACATTTAAAACTCTGAATATGGCTGCAAAAAGTGATCGTTTTTTTCCCAGAGATATATAATCTAGAGAATCCAAATTACATAAATCATTATGGATGTCAAGGAATTGTAACATACCTAAATTTCTGAAATTTCTGAAAGGGCAATTTCTGAAAAAAACAGATGATATTATGATAAAAGAGATGGCAAGATAAGATGAAATTTGCACTGCCTCTGTCCATACTATACATGTTTTGTGGCTAAGTAGAGGACTTCAATCTCAAGAGATGTCAGAACAGGAGCTTTTGTGAACATTGAAATATACTAAGAAAAAAACACTGCACAAAACCACTCAGGAAAGTCAAGACATATTTTTTAGCAAGTGAGTGTGAAACAATTTCTCTATAGTCCTGAAAAACCGAATATTTCTTGCATTTTGGCAATGTTAGCCCTGATTTCCAAACCATTTGTTAAGGGTGTTTTAATATCAAATTAATGAAAGGTATCATATATTATCACTAACAGACATTAATAAAACTGTTATATCACCTAATGGAGCATGAAAAATATAAATTTGTAATGAAGCTCCATGTAAAAGCTGGAATATTAATACAATACCTCTGACTGAATAGCTGAGACCTCAGTGGGTTCCTTTGCGGGAAAAAAAAAAACAAAAAAAACAACAAAAAAACTCCAATCAAACAAACTATAAAATATTGTATCAATAAACATCAACAGGAGAAATTAACTGCTTGTTTCCTATTTTATAAGGCAAAAATGTCTTGCGTTCGAAGTTCAAAATTTTCATGATCTTCACCTCGCTGAGAGTCAGCGCAGGTGAAGTCCCACGGGAATGCTTCCACCCGTCATTGCAGCTTCATCAGTGCAGCAGAATCCTGCAGGTGACAGGAACGGGCTGCCCGCGCAGGGCCGGGGCCGCGGGGCTGCGCGGGGGCGCGGTGCCGGTAGATGGCGCTCCAGAACGGGTAACGCGGGCAGCGGCTCCGCGGGCCCGGCTCGGGCAGCCCCGGCTCGGGCAGCCCCGGCTCGGGCAGCCCCGGCTCGGGCAGCCCCGCGCACCGCTGCCAGGCTCGAGGTGCTCGGAGGAAGCAGGTAGGGGCTGATGCCTCCGCGGGGCGAAAATCCCTCCCAGCGCCAGCTGGTGCCTGTGCTGGAGAAGACACAACTTAGGCTCACGCCGTGTACCCAGCCTATTTTAGAAGTGAATTCAAAAGCAGCAGGTCGGATCTGTCATAAAGCACTTGTTGATGCTTGTTGGGAGTTGGGAATGGTCTTAGCCTTTCCTTACAGCCCTTGTATGGGCTGCTCAAAGCACAGGTGGCCTCCTCCAGCTCTTCTGAACTTACGTGAGGACAGCCAAAATCCAACCCTTCAGCCTGTAAACTCAGGGTTAAGTACGGCGAAGGTTTATAATTTAGGAATGTCTGAATCCCTATCACAAATGTAAGGTGAGGTTTTTGTTCCTCATAGCACAAGCTTTATTGCTGTCATACAAATTCACCATTCTTGCCCTCTGTCTTTGAAACACAAGAATCTCGAGAGTTATGACGCAAAGAAGAAATTGTGTGAAAGCAGCATCAGGCAGAACCCAGCTTAGAACAGAACTGATCAAGACTAATAAGTTAGCTGCATTCTGGTTTTTAAAAATGTTATTGTCCACAAAAAGCAGCTGTATAATACATGAATGTTACATGATAAAAAACCTTAATGATACCAAGAGTTCAACAGTCATTTCCTTACAGATTTTGCTTATATTCCCATTAATAATATAAATTTTAGATGCCCTAATTTATAACATTACATACCACTTTTTCAGGGCATTCATGACTGACTTAATCTGAAACTGCATGCTTATGTTTTCCATAATGGCTATCAAATGCAATGTCAAGATTTTCTTAAACTAACCAGCTTATAAAGGACTTATTTCACAACATATGGGTTATTTCTTCATCTAAGAACATGAGAATAATTGTTACCAAATGAAAACTGCAAGAAATATATGATTGCTCTAAGTGTTATACTAACTATGTTATCAGGTTTGAGCATAATCATTAATTGGAAGGTTATCACTGGCCATGAAATACACAAGAACATTTAACTGCCTCCCACAGTGACCATGAAAATACAGAGAATGATGGTTTAATTAGTAATCCCTGAGATACCAGGCAGTGCTCAGAAGCTAAAGAACTACCAGCATTATTGCTGTGAAGAAAGAGGCACTCAAAACCCTTCAACCAGTCTGTTCAGCCTTAGGCCGTTGCTGTCAAAGATGATAGCAGTCATTATGGCCTGAAATTACCAGATTATTTTATATAGGTCTTTGACAACAATGTTGCATCATATAGTGGAAGGTCTGTTTCCTTTCTCCATTTCAAATGCCTTACTTTGCTCCGATGCCTATGCAGACTTCAGTCAGAAAGTATTTCTCATTTACATGACCTAGATAGGATAATAGTGAGAAAGACGTTCCTTGATCTTTTTTTCTCTTGATTTGCTATATACAGCCTGGAAGAAAAACATAATCATGGGAATGAATTGTTTCTTTTATGTCGGTATTAGGAAGCAATGCTAGGTGGATTGGGGGATAGATCTAGGCAGAAACCTTGCAATAAATGGACAGAAAAACACATGGAATAGCTTTAGGGATTACACAGTTTTGCTTATTTTTTAAAAAAAGTTCCTTGTTTACTGACTTTTCAAACTTGATTTCACCACAGTGACCTATAGTTGACAATAACTGTAAGCTAGGTGATTTAACTCTAGCACAGCCATGTGGCAGACCATGTCAGTAATAAGGACAATAGCTCAGTGCAATGGGTGGCTTATTCCACGATTACTCATTTCAGAGTCATTACCTCAGCTGGCATACTGGACAACCTATATTAAAAAAGTACTATGAACTGACTTGAACTGTGGTTACAGAAATAGTCTGAACGCATCCTGACTCCATTTGGCCTTAGATATTGCTCAGTTCTATCCATTACTGTGGTCAGGCGCAGGTTCCTTTCCTGATCTAGACAAAGCTTCCCATGTTCCTGTGATATTCTCATGTGACGGCGTGTGAGAAATAACACTTTCTTGAAATAACAAAGCAAGAAGCAGAGGAAATACCCAGGTACAATCTTGCACGGACTGCCACAATGAACATAGCCATGAGACAAGTTAAAGGAACATTTGTCTCGGTTTAGAATGATTCGTGACAAACTATGGCTATGCACACCGATCTGTGCAATGGATGATGAAGCTGAATAAATCATCTGCTCAAGGAGAGAAACAGAGTTACTGTTTTTAACAACTTTAAATATTTCATTCTGAGAAGTACAAAAAGTAGACAGTTGTCCAAAAGGTGCTAGAATCCCAAAATACAGACAAACTGACTAGTAATAACAAAGGAAAACACAGGAGATTATCTAATAGTCAACATTTTTCAGATAAATTATAGTTACTGCTTAAACTAGCACCACAGTGGTGAATAACAGTATGGATAAATGAAAATCCAAACCATCTTTGTGGTGAGGAGCCTCAGTAATAGGACATCAAAAGTTTTAAAAAGTTCTCATTCTAAAAATGGAAGTACAGATTCCAAAATAGTAGTTTGGGGCTTCTTTTGTCTTCCAAAGACAATTAAAATGAATGGAAGTATGCCCACTGACATTGATGGGCTTTGAATTCAGGCTCCATCTTCTTTCAAAAATATGTCAAAATATAAAAAAAAAGTCTGCCCTGTCAAGCACGGGTAGGAAATGTGAGACTAAAGCACATCGACAGAACGTCTGTCAAGTTACAGGAATTAGGGAAATAGTCCAAGCAATCATGAATGAAGATTATTTCATTATTTCATTATTTCATTACGTCCAAATACTAAATTCATACACAACATAGCTTATTTCAAATTCTTCCATGCCTGTATTGAACTTAAAAGAATTTATGGGAGGTGATCATTTTGTGAAAATAATTTTAAGAAAGCATAGCCTCAAAAAAACCCCAGTTTGTACAGTTTCCAATAGAAATATTTATTCTGAGTATCTCAATTCTAGTCCACTATTGCCTAAAGAGAAGTATTGTGTATTTGAAATCTTTGTCGTTATTATGTCCATTGTAAACAGCTATTTAGACAGAACTAAAGCTACTGAAAGCAGTCTCCCAAAACTCATAGAAGAAGCTGACATGCTCTTCAGCTGGAAACAGCCTTCTTGAAGGAGAATTGATGTGAATCCTTTTGTAAAGGAGGTCTGTGTTCTGAGCACTCAAAATACATCGTAGAATACTAATCACACTATTTCCCAAAGCAAAAGAAAAATAAGAAAGGATAGAGTGCATCACTGAACTGAGAATGGTACATGTCTTTGGAGACGTTTTGCGGGGGGATGGAGGGGGAAAGGATGCCTGTCTGCAGCCTTATCTATATAGACTTAAAGAAGAACCCTGAAACAGTATAGCATAAATATTCCATTTGTATTTTCTGTTCCCCCATATAAGAAAGAAAGGACAGATCTCAGCCTGGGTAAATTAACACAGCTCTAGTGGAGTGAGGGAGACATGGTAACAATATCATCTTCTTACCCCGGTGGAACTTGGAGCAGTGCGGGAAGAAAAGGCACAGATGAAAGATTACTGAAAAGAGAGGTGGAACTGCTTTGTTCTGTCTTTTTTTTCTGGAATCTGAGTTTCTCCCCCTAAAATAAAATAGTGGGGCTGCATATCTCAGACAATGGATCAAACAGAAAACACGCACCTCTTCAACCACATGATGCAGAGCCCGTGCTGCATGAGATGCAAAGAGTGACAAAAGGGTCCAAAAAGCGCTGTTCGGCACGTCTCGTTAAAATGTTTCACCTTCATCTTATGGAAGGGTAGTAAACTTCAGTATTAGGAATATTTAAAACATTTTTTTTCTCCCTAACAAAAGGGAGAGATTGACTAAGGGTCCCAGTGCTTTGAATTAAAATACTTGCTATGCTTGTTTATATTAAAGTGCTGTAGTAGTAAAAATTGAGTCTTTGTTGCTGTCATTCTTTCATTATAAGATAAGAAGCTCATAGAAGGAAATATATTGGCCCTGCATGTGGCCAGAAAAAAGAGTTTTCTTCCAATAGTTTTTTCTTGCATAAGACTTTTTATACTGTGTTTGACATTCTGAATTACATGATTATATAGCATAAGACTCCAGCAACATTTTGTATTGTAAAGATGGAGATGCTCAGCATTTTGCCAGATGCCAAGTGATACTCTGATATTTCTATCCTCTCTTTAAACTGAGTGACAGTCAGCACATTCACAATGAAGCCAAGACAATCTGCTATCAAGTTACAGTAGTGATATTTTCCCTGATGAAGATCCCAGTGCTTGTTGGAATAAAGCTCCTTAAAACTCGGGGTCTGGAATAGCTCCAGCTTGAATCGCTCTCTGTGTAATATAATTTTATATTTGTGCCAGTCTAATAAGTAGATCACTGGGTAGAGGCTTTTGTAAGTAAGTCTATACGTACTGCACCATTTCCTGGCTCTGTGCTCCAGTGTGTTGCAGGCTGTGTGCAGTGGGGGAGGTGCCAGAGCTGATCAAGCAGTGTAATTTTATACATTACTGAATCAGTGCAGGAGAAACCTGGAGGGACAAAGCATCATCTTCTCTTTGGACTGCACTGTAAAATCCTACAGCTCTCTTAGCCCAGCCATGCTCTGATACATTTTTTCTCTCCTTTTTCTGATTTTGGTGTGAATGATAAAGTGATCTGATGATGGCTCTCGTTATGGAACCTATTAGCAAGTGGACGCCCAAGCAGGTAGTGGATTGGATGAAAGGTACGATCATTTATTGCCATGTATTGTCTGTACTTTGGATCCTTGCAATTTACATATCTGCTTTTGTATTCTTTGTTTTGGGAAGAGTTTATTCAGTTTTAACAATCCGTGTGCTGCTTTGCACAGTAGTTTTTAAAGACACGACTGAGGAGAGAGGCTGTTTAAGCTGTGCAGCATGTTGTTGGAATTTCTGCTGAGAACAGAGTAGCGATCAAATGCATTTGTTGCTAAATGCAGACATAAAGTGTTTGTGTCTCACGGCTCCATTATGCATTGCACAGTGTAACATTATTATGTTTGGTTGCTTTAAATTTGCCCTGATTAGGTCTGTTTTGCTCATATCAGGTGATCTGATGCAGTGGCTGTGCAGCACTTGTGTGTAGTTTAGGGTACCACAAGGAGCATAAGGTGCCGGTGACTGGACTGAGGAATTCTGCTGCTCTAGTGACATGTCCTGATTTGTTCAGGCTTCCCAGCTGCTCTTGCTCGTGCCGCTGTTGTGTCTAACACACTCGCGTCCCCGTCCACCGCTGGTACCGTGGACAGTGCAGCCCGTGCCGTGCGTGGGGCGCGCAGGGGGAACGCGCAGGGCTGAGCACGGCTTCGCTGGGGAAACTCTTCCCGATAACTTGACAGGAATGATGATTTCCATGCACATTCGCAGTTTCACAACACAGCCATAAGCTGTGACATGTTTTGCCTTACAATGCTCGGCTGTGCTGCAAACAGATTGGGTTGGCTGGGAGGGTGAAGAATTGTTTGTGATGATAAGTGTTTTAAATTTCTCCAGAGTGGGGAAAAATGTATTCCCACAGTAGGATGCATTAGTGTTGTTATACATTGCTTCTGATGAGCTGTCTGCCTTAGAGACAAATCATTTCTGCTACAAGGGATCTCCATTATATAAGGAGAAGCGGTGCAAATTTTGTTTGTACGTTACTGTAACATCATTACTGAACTTATTGGAGGGTTGAATTGGACGCCTACTATAATATACTTAAAGCTTTCTAAGTATTATCATTAATAAGGGAATGGTTTTGATGTCATTTTGCTGAGATACATCTCCATACTTAACTGAAATTGGGCTGTTTAGGTGCTCATCAGACACATTACAGTTATGAGCAAACTATTCTTTTACAGGCACACAGTATTGTGATGCTAATGGTATCTAAGGGAATGTATGTAGTTTGTTTCTCAGGTGTTTGTGAACTCAGGTTACTTAGGAGGTCTTAAGCAGGTCATTGGGATGGATCCCGAAACCGTTAGATATAGGATTGATTCCCATACTCTAATGTCATTACTTGAAATCAATTCCTAATGTACGTGCAGAGGAGAGTTTTCTGATCCACACCTTTGTTTTCAGTACGTAAGAGATTTAAATAGTGGACAGATCGTTATGCTATTTTAACTCATTACTTGAATTATAATGTAAATTAAATGTCATTGTGTGCATAATACTTGTTGCTAAATTTAAAAATACTGCCTGCTACTTTTTTATCCTTTTTGATGTAAACTAACTATATCTTGGGCAACATTACTCCATAACATGTGTAGTGCATACCATGGTAAGCAAGAAGGTCATACAAATAAAAGGGTTTTAAATGTATGGAGTTGCCTGACAGTTAAATTTCTATTCAAAGACTGCATACTGCATCCGTAGGGACGTCTGAAGTAGACAGTATTGTCAGTTGTGTGCCTCTGGGCTTAAGCATAAATAAGTATAATGCAATGAACATTGAAGTATTTTCCTTGGTAACATGAGTGCTACAGATCCACAAACAGTAAAGTTGCACATTTGTCCATTTTTACCATGCTGATATTAAAAGTCCATTTTTTATCCTGGTGTTTACTTTTATAACTGCATACTTCAACTGTAGCCAAAGAAAAGACCTAACACACACAAATGGAAGCATAGCAGAATTAATTTAAAACTACTTGTAAGTCCCTTACTTTACAAAAATTGCCCAATTGTGGCCACTGTTCACCTGTAGTTTACATATATTCTGTAGGTCAGCTCCATTAGCTATAGCCATTCTGCTAAATAATTATTAATGTATTAGAGAGGTAGAAGATCTGCACGAGTAGTAATATTCAAGGGATAAGGTAGCTTTTACGTATGTCTTCAATACTGAAAGGTCACTCTGACAGCATTAAAAGATATAATAAAGACATTTTAGAAAAATTACCACGCTATGAATGTAGAATATTATCTTTGCTATAGAAAGCAACATGTTAATAAACAATGTAACAAACATTGCAAGTGTGATACATCTTTTTTTGGCTTAAAAACATGTAATCAATTAGCCTTATTTGTAAAGGTTGTAAATTATAACATATTTCATAAGGAAATGATAGTAATATGTCTTTTTAACTTGAATTTATCATAATTATTTAAGCTATCGGTTAAAAAGAAAGTTTTCAAGGGAGCAGAAAACATTAATTGTGCAGATATTTTAAAAACTGTTAGCAAAGTACATGTTTTAAAATTAACTAGCAGTAAGTACCAGCAACATCAAATAATTGAAGAGACGATGGAAGAAAGCCACAAAAATAATGTTGATAGTTTGAGACCTGGCTACCCAGAATGCGTCCTGGTTACAGTGTGCTATTATCAGAGGCAGCTGTAGCCTAAGTCCCAACCAAGAGGAGACACCCTTCTGTTCTTTTCCTTAAGGAAATGTTACTTGCCAAAAAAGTAAGAATTGGTAGGCTTTAAGGAACATTATTATGACAAGTTGGCATCTTGTATTTATCCACAGTTCCTTTCTTGGGAACACGTTCAACTGGAATTCAAGTTGGGAACTGCATTTGATGGTGTGGACAACCTGAAAAGGCCATGCAAGTCTTCAGAAAATGATTCCTGAGGCTTACAGAGGATCTAGAAGTTAAGACTCTAGATACCTTTGTGTTAAAGAAATTGTCTTTATACAAAAATGTTTTGTAAAGTTTAGCAAATACACAGCAGAAGGCACTGTGGTTAAAAAGAAAGTTTTCAAAGGAGCAGAAAACATTAATTGTGCAGATATTTTTAACAACAGTTTTCAGTCACTGTTTCTTTTTTTCCCAAATTTTCCAAAATTTTATATTTCTCTAGATGGTTTTCACTTCAGAAAATTATTTCTCCTGGTATGTACCCATTTCTTACATAACTTAAATGTTTTCCTGGGGATAGGTACTATGGACCCAAAAGGTACTTGAAGAGAAAGAACTTTCCCTTGCTCAAATTCCATTGTGGCACTGTTGGAAAACAAATATTACCCATAAAGCTTGCAAATACGTTAAGAATCAGAGTAGTTTTCAAACTTGGTCAGTTTTTCCTTTGATTAATTTTAACATACTAACGTGAGTGAATGACAAACTACACTTCAGTATTTACATCTGTAATGCTTCTACCTGGAGACTTTGAATGCTTTTTGGCCCAGGAACCTGTACTTACTGTGAAACTCGGTGATGCTTTGCAGTTGCAAACACATCGTCAGAGTGAGCACTCCTAAACCAAAGGCCATCTATTTTAACATGTATGCAGGCACTATGGAAGGTAATCCTGTACAGAATTTGGGGGTTTTGGGGAGGCAGAGGGGAGGTATGATGTCTTACTCCTGACTTATTTGCACTTAGAATTAATAAAAGCACAATAGTTTGTGTTTTCATTATAAGTACAATCTAAAAGGTATTCTCTGTACTTCTACAAATAACAGCATTTAAGATTTTGTACCTCCTAAGTGAAGCAGTTTACAAGTAGGTCATTTAAAATGTGAACCCATTTACAGTGAAGTGACACCTCTGTCCAAATAAGTACTAACTTTTCAAAACAGTCCAATGAAATGAAATTAAATACAATGCAGTGAAATACAGCAGTGACTTTCAGAGAATGGAATGTTATTAAACAGCTGAAAATTAAAATAGGAAACCAGTTATTTCTTTAGTACCTGGAAGTAATAACTCCACATGGAGTCAGTTATTCAAAGTCTTGGGGACCGACAGTAAGGTTTGTCTGCCAGAACAGCCTATAGTGGAGGTTTCTCTCATAATGAATGCTCAGCTTCAGATACTAATTTCACAACTGCAACCCATTTTTTTTCCCTTTAAATCCAGAATTTCTCCACTCTCAACAGGAGATGCAGACATGAAAAAATAAAAATTAATTCAGTTGGTAAACTGATTAACTGTGCTGCACTGATCCTGTGCAGAATAATTATATGTTTAGCTTAAGGGTTTTCCTTAGCATGTAATTCCCTGATTTCAAGCTGGCTCATAAAAGAGAAAGGAAGGGAGGGAGGGGGGAGCTGAGAGCAGGGAAGCTGATGACGTGGGTGGACTTGTTGGCATTCACATCACGCAGGGCTCCGGCAAACCCCTTCTCAGTCTTTTTCATTAGATCACTACCTGTTCTGTAGCAATATGTCATAGCCAGGGAGTCTCCTCTATTTACAGAACGTAATATATAAAATCTTAGAGCATACTGGAGACACAGCTAAATATTATGATCTACTGCAAAAGTAGCCTTTTAGGTACTGAACTGGGTGATACTTAGCTTTCTTGATCCCTCTTCATGACCTTAGAATCCCATAATGCAAGAACTTGACTTCACAAGATACAGTTTGAAACTTGAGTAGATAACTCAGGTCATATCTTATTTAGAAAAATGTAGGGTTTATAACATCTTTTCTGTTCTTTCTGAAGACAAATAGGTTTGGAAGAGAACTGAGAGCCACAAATAGAGATGCCCTCAGAATTAATGTTGAATTTTCAGGCAGTTCTAAAGTAAAGGTTTCATCATTTTCCTTCTACTCTCACCAATTTCAAAACTGAAACAAACAACTTACTGTTGTAACCCCTTTGGATTACTGTGTTCCACTAGTACCACGTTTCCAGGTGTAGCTAGGAAGTCACTGAATCGGAATTGTCTGCAATTGCTCTCTAATTCCTCTGACAAGTTTCAGACTGGAATACTTTTTAGTAACAAATTTTGGCAACAATTACTCTGTTGAATGTTGTAAACTGATTGCTTTAAAAGGGTCAGAGGAGCACACCTCAAAGTTGACTACTTTGCAATATAAGTGGTTAAGATCAGATTTCAAGAAGCAGGTTCCCAGTATTAGGTAGAGTGAAGTGTTGGAATAAGCTGTCTGGGCAGGTTTGGCCATTTCCTTTGTAGGAGGGTTTGAACACAACTAAGAAGAGCTCAGACAAACATCCTTCTGGAACGGTTTATGTACCCAGCCTGTCCACAGCAGAATGGCCTAATGTCTTCCCAAGGCATCTGCCAGATCGGACAAGATCTTGAGATGTTTCTTGCATATGACCCTCATCTTTGAAACATGTGAAGCGGTCCCCAAGAGATTATAGCTCTAGCTTCCTTCTGGATATTTAATGGCTTGTATTTTCCAGAATACCTGTGTGAGAAGGCTAGCCTAGCTGCAGACATAGGTAGACACGTGGGATGAATCTGCATTTCAAACGTTCTGAAAACTAATCTCAATGGGGAGACTTGGATTAGGGGGGCGACTACAGCTTGGTTAGGAAAGAATATGAAAAAATCATACACAAACTGTAATCTAAAAGTTCAGGGTCTCAGCTGACTGTCTCTTGGAAAGGAAGTCTAGCACAGCTGAGTTGCTCTCTCATGACGAGTAAATATGATATGAGGATACATTGGGTTTTTCTTTATTCTTTTTCCTTTTTTTTTTACTTTCTCTTAAATTTTTAAATTTGTCTTCCATTGTCTTGATTTTCTTTAAATTCTTTTTAATTCTCATTTTCTTCTAATATTTGCATATTACTAAGAATTTGTATTTATAAAAGTTACTAGCCAAAAGACCTGGCAAGTATGTCATGTTTTTGTTATCACCTATGGTACACATGGAAAATGAAAGCAGATGCAGTCAATATTGACTATAAATTGTAAGTAATAATATCTATAATAAGTATCTATAATGTTTAGACATAGCAGGAAAAATATTTAATTCTAGCAAAAGCCTAACAAAACCAAGTCAGAGACAAAGTATTTGAGATCAAATCAGTTCCAAATGTCTAAAGTTCAAAAATCTTAATGTTGTATTTTATAAGAAGCTAACGGCACAGCCTCCCGAGAGCAAAAGACATGGTATTCATCCGAGTTTCGGCATCAGAAGCAAATATATACCCATTCCACTTTTACTAACACTTTACAAAAGCCCTATTCCTTTCAACCTAAGAGGTTAAGATATACAGAGCTCAGAAGACTGGCAGAATAACTAAGATCCAGTAACCTCAAGGGTTTAACTATCATCATTTTTAATTCAACCTGTGCACCATTGGCAGCCTGGACAGACAACAACACACTTTGCTGAGTCCATTACTCCATTTTCTGCCTTCCCAGTAATGACACAGCCATATTTAGTGTCATGGCAAGCTGACCTACAAGCTGAGTCATTTTCTGCCTTCCCAGTAATGACACAGCCATATTTAGTGTCATGGCAAGCTGACCTACAAGCTGAGTAGAGTATTGTACAAAGACCTCCATGTATCAAGTCTAGGTGTAATCTATGGAAATTATTTGCCCAAGGTATTTCTGCATCCCTATCACTATGACCTCATTTTTACTAGGACCTTTTTTGAAGACCAATTAAAAACTAGTCTATATATCTTCCAAGAACCCACTGGATTAGCATTATCTTCATAAAAGATTTCAGCAACATTTAGCAATTTAATGGTCTATATTCATTATCTGGAGATTTAGAGATATGTTCTAAAATTTCCCTATCTATAACACAGATACATTCAGACCTTTTAAAGAAACGTAATTCTGCTTGCAGAGAAAAGTCTGAGCTGAATGAATGTCTCTCAAGTCACATTTATCAAGCGTAACTAATCTTCTAGGTAATTATGTAAAGAAATTTATTTTATTGTCTTGAACCTTAATATAGGCAGCCAGACACAAATCGTCATGCATTGCTGTATCTTGTAACCTTACCATATGTTCTTAACACACATTATGCAAAATACCCAACTTTCTTTGAATTCTGACCCCTATGGGGAGAACCCAATGCAAATTCAGAAGAGATCAACCTTCTCCAGATCTCCATTATTTCACAATGTATTATATTAGGAAGCAAAATGCAGAATAAATTGGATCCTGTGGATGACACTTTCAGATCACATTAAATGAGGCGCTGCATGTGTCACTGATCTGCAAAGATACTGGATCCTGCTCAGCAATAATACACTTTCACGGTTTCTTCCCAGACATAATCATGACAACACTTTCTTGCCCTCCTAATTCCTGATTCTAATTTTTAGCTTGTTTTGGCAGGAATGACACCAACACATGTACCATAACATTGAGAACTCTGTGTGTAACACCTCAGAATTACTTTTACAAGTTTATAAAATATATATTTCTTAGAAAAATAGCAGAAGATCTCAGTGTTACAGTATTCCTGGCTACCTAATTTGGAAGGCAGTTTTAGAAACATTACATTTTGCAAAAAAATACATTATGAGTAGCATTTTAGTGCATGCCAGAAAAACACTGTCTAGATGGTGGAGTGTCAGGCAAAGTTCCGTTCCAGTTCCTACGTCTCAAAACCAGTGGGAAGGCAGATGCATGCTTTCTGGGTCTGTCCTAAATGTACATTATGGGTCAGATGGACGCTTCATGTGCCTGAGTAAAGAAATATTTCTACCTAATGAAATTTCCATACATCTCTTTCTGACAGGTGTAATGTCTTGCATTTCTGTTTGCAATGAAGGAAAAAATGCATGAGGCACAATAAATATTACAACGCTCACATATGCCAGGAAAGTAAAAAGTATGTTACAGTTTGTCCTGAGGTGTTTTGCAAAATTGTTTTAACACCTACAAAGGCTTAAAAGCTAAAAAGGAATGAACTCATCCTTTTAATGCCATTCTTTCTGAGAACAGCTGTTCTGCCATGCTGACAGAAATGGAGGTTGTAGTTCTGCTGGTGAAATTAGTGACACTGTTGATATTAAATGAAGCACTGTACTTAATAAACTACAATAGTATAGAATATTGCCGAGCAATAATATACATCCCCCAGAAAAATTTTGTAGATATCTTCTAAATGACTTTTGTATTTTAGGTTTTTTACTAACCACAAAACTTTCCCCCGATCCCTGATGCCGATATAGTGATGACAGATGAGTTGGAAAGATGGAGCTTAGTGAGTTATCATTATAGGATTCAGTAAGAGGAAAAAATTGTAAGGTATTTGTGAAATCTCTAGTGATGAATCAAAATGAAATTATTTCTGATTAGCTAATGCTCAAATGGCTCCTAACAAGTATCCTTGTTGACCCTCTATAGCGGTGCACTCAGAATAATTCAAGGCCAATGCAATGTTTGTTTTTTCCTACTCAAATTCTCCACCAACTGTTTTCCAGTAAAAATGAATTATAAAAAGACTGTGGTGCATTTTAGTTTTAATGTGGGTGATATGGTTAACATAAAAATGTAACAGACAATAATTTTACAAAATACATTCAGCTTTATTCCCTACAAACATGTCCACCTTTTTCATCCTAAACATCATACAGAGCCTAGAAAAATTCTATGGATTCCAGGAGTTCTTAATGCAGAAATTGTGTCTTCTATAACTGTATTGAAACTACTACAACTATAGAAAGGATTAATTTGACACATCTGCTTTTTAGTTTACGTGGAAAACTACCTCTGTTTGAGTTAAGACAGACAATAATGTCATCAGCCTGACAACTCAGACGTAGCAATTATCACTTGAAGGAAGAGCATGTTGTAGCTTTCTCTCTTCATCTTCCTCTGTTCTCTTTTCGTCTCTAGCCTCTTGTTTATTCATATTATTCTCTAGCAGTATTCTCTAGCCAGTTTCTGGCCTTTTTCATAATCAGATTGTGAAGCAATTCGTTCATTTAACATTAAAAAATTCTAACTCTGGCCTTATGTATCTCAGAGAGTAGAGGGTTGCAGTGATTTGGAAGTGAACTGCATTGAAAATCCAGAAGGCAATGAAGGGAGAGCCATGGGAAAAACGAATGGAAGAAACAACATGGGGATGATAAATTCCTTTTCTCCCCTCTGCCCAGTATTCTCCAATCAGTGTCCAGTCCTGCGTGGGAGTTTTTACTGTCCTGTAGTACAGAGTTCAGGTGGTATGCTAAATAACACAAAGCTCAGCTGCTGTACCATGCTGACTGTCCTGAAATGCAAATATTTCTACATTTTCAAAACTTCCTTTTCAAAATAACAGAGACATGTCCATACTAAGCATTAACAGATAACAGAAACAAAGTGACAATATCAGCAAGTTTTGATCTCAAGCTTGGCAAACAGAGGGTGCTTCTGTATGTTGCAAATGTGTGCAATTCCATCAAAGTATTATTTATAAATAAAGGATTATGATTTTGACAGCCTCTTTAATTAGAGCAAGTTGAAAGCCACCTGCCTAAAGACCCCTAGCACAACTTCTGGTAGGTTTAAGGTGCAGTTGGAAGGGGGCATATATTGATGTTTCATTGATTCTACATTAAAATTGCTTGTGAATATCAAGATGCTTCTAACTTCTCTTTCAGACTATGGAACGTTGATTCCCTGGAAGAGATAGGGGAGGTAGTTCAACAATGGTATTTATTTATTAAATCCTTTGCAATGGATAGGAACATATCTTATACTAGATAGGAATGTGCTGCAGTGGTCACATTCCTAAAACCAAGAAAGACATACGTAGGCATCTGTTATTGATCACTCAGCATGAACAATGAGCTCATAATGAAAATGTCCGAAATTACAGAACACTAAGGAGAGATTTTAATTGCCCATTGTCAAGAGATTTTAATTGGTCATTGCGAAGTCACACTGAGAATTTTCCTTAGTTATACAGAAAACAACTTTATGGTTTACAGAAGAAAAATACATTCAAAGCAGAGAAAAAACCCTTTGAAACTTTCATTTGAATCATATAGTTGGAGGGAAGAGGTAATGTAAGAGAAGTTCAAAACAAATAGAGAAGTACAGAAGAAAAATACATTCAAAGCAGAGAAAAAACCCTTTGAAACTTTCATTTGAATCATATAGTTGGAGGGAAGAGGTAGAGTAATGTAAGAGAAGTTCAGAACTAATAGAGAAGTTTAGAATATTCAGTACTTCAATGTCATGTAAAAAGAAATGGATTCAGTTAATGCAGTAGCTCAGAGATGCTGTATTTCCAGAAATAAATTTTGGAGAATGAAAAGAACTAGGGAATGATCCATCAAAAATACAACAAATAATGAATTTAAATAATAAAACAGAGAAATTATAACCATAAAAAGAGAGACGGGAAATTTTCACGTAGGAAATAAAGAGGCAGATAACGGATAAGTTTAAATCATTATAATTTTCTTAGGAAAACGGAGGAAAACACTTCTCAAGACTTTCGAAAGTGGACTTAAAAACACTAGGAAACGTGCTAAGGAAACCATCATGCACTGAAAGAAAGACACACTGGGGCATCTTATTAGCTATTTCTCATTTCTCTGATAATTCTCAGAACAAATTATCAATAGCTTTTGTGATAGCAGCAGAAATCATTATTATCAGCAGTGAGGAAATACTTTAACTAGAAACCAAATTGCTCAAATGATCATTCAATGAAAGTGTTTTAATTCAATCTCTGAATCATTCCAAAAGCCATCAATATCACTTAGAATGTGAATAAAAGCTTTCCTATCCCATATTTCTTGTGGGTTGCTCTTTGCATATTCTCTCCGCTGTTAAGTTCCATAAATGTTACATATTTAAAGGTAGTTCTGTAGTTATTCATTAATAAGGCCTCCTTTATGATGTCCTCTAGTGTCAAAATAGCATGTTTTATTCTTGAAATATTTTGTATATTTCCATTTGCTTTTATGAATAACTTGCAATAAAAGGATGTTGATATATGAGGAATCCTGGCACTTGGAATTAATTTATTCCACATAACCCTTGGTATTTTTTCAAAGACATTGGTTTTCAAAGGTATTTAAGTATGCTGTGAATGTCTTTGATAGGTCTCCACCTTCCATGTCATACATCCAGGCAGAAATTCCATGTGAACCAAAGCTTTTTAGTCCTTCTTTGTAATGTCAGACTGGCCTGCTGATTGCCGGGCATATGAAATTATTCACACCAGTGCTTTTTTTTTTTCTTTTGCCATCTAATGTCATACTTGATTTGAATTGCTCAAATTCTCATAAAATTTATTCTTTCAAATCTCATTAATATCCCATCTTTTGAGGGGAAATCATAAACAATATTTCGATTTCTGCTTGCAAACTGGTAAACTGTCACATAAAAGGACAATGTCACCAGCAAAATTAAACCTTATAAACTGTTAAGCCATGTTAATGCCATCCTGGAACAGTCTGTATTTGTTCTCATAATGAAGCAAACAACAATGGTGGAAGAGCAGAAGCAAATAAATTGCATCTATGGTTAACCCTAGTAGGCATTCATGCAAGCTTGAGTTAACATTATCTATGCAAGCCACACCTTGGACTACTGTCCTCAGGCTGTTAAGCAAGTTTCATTAAGATGATTAAGAGAGGGCCACAATTATATACAAAATTCATAAATTACATCAAATACTAACATAATTATTATAATTTTGTAGCAGTTCAAGATATACCAGAATGAATTATGATGTATCTATCAGACCATCACTAATTCTTATAGAGCCGATGGCTTTCTCTACTGCACAGCTACCATCCCCAAAACATGACAATGAAGCTCCATGACTAAGCATTCCCTAAATGATAACAGAATTTGCATTTTTTGGGTGTGGTGCAGAGAAAGCACACAGATTTCTCAGAAAAAAAGAACCATTTAGTGTTTATGTTAAAATACTGGCCAACTTCTTATTCTAAAAAAGTACATTTTGAAACAGGAACTGTGATTCTTTGGAGAGTCAAAAATAAACAAGGTTTCTAAATCACATTCAAGAAGTACAGAGGAGTTTGAAGGTAAGCTTATTTTGTGTTATTTCAGTCTGAAGATCATCTTACCACTTTCCGTAGGCAAGATTATTCAGTAAACTTGATTTACGTGTCTAGATGACCAATTGTGCTCTGAGATAAATTCATGTGATGCCTCAGAACTATTGGAAATTGTGTATTTGAAGAAAATGTGGTCTTCCCTTAAGGTCCATCCCACAATCTCTTTATCTGTAATAATCTTAAGAAAGGGGTATTATCTGAGATTTTTACTGAAAAATTAGAAATTCAGTAGTATTTATAGACTATGGATGCACTGTCTTCTGTGTTGCTTTCAATTCAAATGACTTTCAATACCACTTGTACATTAAAACAGAACAAGAGCACGTTTTGTTATTAAGTTTTCTGCAGTAGGTGTCTTAAAGCTAACTGAAGTTGAGTGAATCTTGCATACAGGTAAACCTGGTCCACAATTCAGTCTAGTAAATGAGACACAACTATGTAAAAATAAATCCATTATTACAGTGTAACATTCTTTATACAGAAATGTCAGTATATCTTGCAGACTGGCTGTTCTGGGTAAGGTAATAAAATTGATCAAGCAGTATAATTAGGAAATATTCTCGAGGGACACTTTAGATCACAGTACAGTCATGCACTGGTATATTCTAATTTTTTCATTTAAAATGTATAGTGATCTACCAAGTCACTAGAACCAACTAGCAGCTAGCAAAGAAGCAACATTTATTAAAGCCATGCTTGTTTCCAATGTTCATTATCTTCCATTTTGCCTCTGTGCAATTTCTGTTTCCAGCTCCTGTGTCTTAACTCATTGATTTGACTCTAAAAATCAATAAATGCTTACAGACTAAGAGGATACTGACAGGAGTTGAAAAAAACCTACCTAGAAATACATTGAAAGAAGCCACAGTACTCTAGTGCAGTTATGGGCAAATGCAGGTATGACTTCTGATAAAAAATACATATGCAATTACACAACTGCAATTGTTAATGAAAGTGAAAAGTACTGCTTATATAGAGATGCACTGGCACTGGTTTGCAGATATATCAGATTGGAAATGCATACACTAATATGAAGGTAAATACGATGTTTATGATTCAGAAAATGATCATTTTTCTAAATCTGTATTGAACCAAGTCATCATGGTAGCATTTCCATTTTTATGCTGATGAAAATACATGCTAATGTGATCTAAACTGAGTTTCCAACAGACTGAGGTGATAGAAAGCAGTCAAAATGCTTTGAAAAACAGTGTTAAAACTTGTACCCTCATCCACTCTGAAAGCCAGTAGGTAGATTGCACTGTCTGTTCTCACTGCTTGTATTGGGTGGTTCACTTCTGTTTTAAACATCAATCACATTTCAGTCCACAGCTGGCAATTCAGTTAAGGATGACATTGTCCTTGTGCAGCTTTTACAACAGAGTTTAAAACTTCTGAGATAAGAGGCACTATGTAAATGTAGCATTATTATTAGCATCCTGCTGCTCTTCTCTTGAGTGCTCTTCTTTTTCAGATCAAGTAACCTGGGACAAAGCAATATTTACTATCAAAGAGTAATGGCAACCTTATATACTTTGTGGACTACTAACTATTTTTAGGCTCTGGTGTCTCCCATATAGCAGTATTTTAACACAAAACTCTGCTGTTGCATGGTTCAGGGCATTTTTGGATTGCTAAAGAGAATGTCCACAGTGACAAGTAGAGCTGGTAAGGACTGAAGAGAGATGAGAAGATCAAACCAAGTACGATGCAGATAAAGGCTCTGAGCTTTACAGGTAATAAGTATTTCAAGAGCAACAACTCTTAATAGTTAGAGGGAGACACAGTGAAATGCAGAGAAATGGCAGTTATTACCATTAGCATCTGTATCACATGAAAGTTATAAAATTTCATTTTGGGTGCTTGCACTTTAGAATCACAATCGTTGTTCCACAGTGCAGGGAAACTGCTCCCGGAAAGAAGATCTGGCTAGCAATGGCTTCATTGGGGAAATCACATCTTCAACATTGAAGTGTTTTTCTGCACACATATAGCCCATTAATCAAGGGGAAAATTTGCAGCATATTATTCATCATATTTGCTGTGTTTGGATTTGAAATGATGAGAATTAAAATAACGATCTTGACTATTATTATTAAGTAATATGAAATGGTTCTTCTGGAGGAATAAATACGATTGGGCTTGTGAAGGTTCAGACATCTGGTACAAGCATATGGGTTGGGAATCATTAGCTAATTGTTACAAAAATACAACAAAAATGTCTTTTTAATGATAGAATTGAGGCCTTCAGGAGGACTGCTCCATGTGCTTTCCTCTTGAATGAAAGCTCCTTGTTGTCCCCATTATGTCTCACAGCTTTCCGAAAGCATATGCAATGCTTGTTAAGTTACTGGGTTTACTTATTTTAAAACATGTTCAAAGTAGAAAATAACTTACATATGTATTGTCAAAACTAATTTTCAGAAAATGTTTTGTATTGCACTGATTTTTTTGTGGTAAATTCCTTCTAAATGTGTACGTGTGGGTTCATATTGCACTGCAATGTCAGAACTGAATTTACTTAGTGCAAATGTACTGATCTAAGTCTTGGTACAAATGCTCAGCTGTATACTTAGAAGGTGGGTATGTGACATGTTGTACAGCCACTGTATTTTGTATGGTCCAGCAACAAGTCTAGTGAACAGGGGAAAAGACAAATGAGGTGATAATTCTGCCATGGTCCCTGAGTCTTCCCGTCTAACTTGAGAGAGTCACTCCTGTGGCCATCCTTTCCACTCCCTGTGCACTTAGAGGGCAATCTGTTTTGCTAAAGGGACTACCTCTTATAATGAGTATGTGTATGAACATAATTGATTCAGTAATACGTATATCTGATGATTTTTCACATAATGATACTGTGCTGTTACCTCTAAGCCATGATGGAGAACCTTTTTCTTATCTAAGGCCAAACAACCTATCTTTGATAGGTCACATATTAATTCATGCCCAAGTATTAACCAGGAATCATATATGGAAACAAAATCACATAGTCCAGTCATCATAAGCCAAGTACTTTTTGAACCAGAGCCTATGGGAAAATATAATATTAATTCCCTGTTCCTTTTTTTGTGTATTTTGATTTCATCTTTGATTCTGTTAAGCTAAAACATCTTCACAATTTATTCAACAAATATGACTTGCTGCAATCTTCTTTATGCTAGTAATTTAAGAAAAAAGCCTTGGGCTGCATAGCGTTATTAACATTGAGAATGCCTGCTGTTTCTCAGGTAGCTGTCAGCTCAGCATAAGGAGATAGCTAATTATTTTAAGCAGGTCCATCAGGAAGAAATCTGAAATTCTACATAGCAGTTAGAAATCAGTGTCCGTTGGCTTTAGCTGAAATTTGCCACTGCAGAAATATGTGGCTGAAAAAGAATCTATTGGTAAAAATACATACTGCCAATATTTAACAACATAATCTTATCAGGCTTGAAATTAAAGTAATGCATGCAAATTAGTTCCTTGATTTGTATTAGGATGAGGCTGAGAAGCATGGTGAGGAAATCAACAAGATATGAATAAGAGAAAATAAATCAAAAGTATGTGGGTAGATATCCTCTTTCTTTATACAACAAAACTTTTATACAAGAAAAATGGTTAAGAATTATAGAAAACTTCTCAGGCACTGGGCAAGAAATCCTAAGTAATTATACTATGATATATTCTTTATTTTCATAAAATATTTATTAATTTTAAAAGGCTTAAATTACACTTGGAGGTGTCAAATCCCTTGGAATTAAAAGATATTTAAATATTGCAGTCTATTTACTTATGCTAAAGAAACACTGCTAGATTAAAAACTCAGAAAATTCTATAAAAACGTTCATTTCCTGTATCATGTGGTGCCAAAACAAATTTTAATAAAGTGAAATATTTTGCTATCCAGTCTGCTTTTTCCAGTGTTAACTGCTTAGCTTTGATATTTCATTTATTTTGAAGGATGCAGCAGGTTAGATGATTTTACCTTGCAGCAGTTAGAATGGGCTTTTTAGTAAAGACAGTATATATTTAGGAAAAAAACCCTTACAGAGATATGATGTCTCATTCTCCTATCACTCCTACCAATGTAAATCACTGGTACATTTTCATTGTGAATCACTGCATCCAGCCGTTAATGGATTTATGCTGCATTGCTTACAAAAACTGCTTACAAAAACAATCTGGTTTAGAAACAATTCTCCCTTATTAAATGTAAAGTCCACTTTAATTTTTCATATCAGGTAATTAAAACTACTTTATGCACCCGCAGGTGACATCAACAGCACATGCACTGAATGGTCCACTTAAATCAATGGGACTACTTCTAGAATATGGTACTATTTAGTATATTACTGTGTCTATGAACAAACAAACTCAATAAATCCATAGTGTTTGGTGGAACTGAAGTGCCCCAATGGCAAAGGCACTTTTTTATCTTTTTGAAAAATAATTAAGGTAAAATTTGTAGACTTGCTGAGCCAAAAACCATGTTGGCATTGTGAACCTGAAAAGCTCTTGTGGTGATCATTTGTCTGTTCCTGTGTACCTCCAGACACCTATAGGCTTAGCTTGGCTGTAATCCCATATCTGAGTCAAGCGGAAATTCTTGACTCCAGCAAACTCTCATTTAATAGTGGTTTTACAGTTTTACTAATTTTTTTTTCAGTTAGTTCACATTTTCACTGCTTCAAGAGAAAAGTCAGATCCTCGGACCTAAACTTTCGTCTTAAACTATGTATTAGACATATGCTTTTGTTATTTAAATATATACTACCTGAACATTTCTCTTGGAAAGAATAACCCTGTTTTTTCTTTTGAGTGTATAAATGGAGTTTTCCAAAAGTAACTACATTCTAAATATGTCTTACATTGCTCCAGTCTCAAAAGAGATGCAGATACAGCAAAAAAAGAAAAGCTAATTCAGTTAATAAAAATTATTAACTATGCTGCATTGATTGTGGCTAGACTGATTACACATTTAGTTTAAGGTTTCCCTTAGCACGCAGTTCCCTGTATTCAAGTTGGTTTGAAAAAGGAGGGAGAATAGAAAGTACAGCAGGGAAGCTGATGACGTAAATGGGCTTCTTAACATTCACATCACACAGGGCTCCGGCAAACCCCTTTCAATCTTTGTGCTTTTCATTAAATCACTACCTGCTTTGTAGCAGCTTTTCTCAAACAGTGATTCTCTTACATTTACATAACATAAACGCTAGCAATGTGCTAAGTATCACTGTAGGATTGACATGCATGCAGGCTTCTTTTTAAGCTATCCTTAAAAAAAATTTTACATCACCATGAAATTCAGAACGGAGGAGGAGCAGGCTGAGGAAGACATCAAACAAGACAGACGGACAATTCTGGAACATTGTGTTTTAAAAGCCAACTCTTTTGGAAAGATATAGCTGGATCTTTGCAATATACTTTGTTACCCTGTAGAAAGCATTGGCCTAGAATGTTGATCGTTTTCAAAAACAGAAGATGCAAAGGTCAAACAAACATCAAAACAAAACAAAAAATCTTTCCTCAACCAGCATGTACACTAAACAAATAAATGTAGGCACCACTAAGGAGAATTACAGCAAAATGAAAAATCTTCTGCCATAGAATTCCCTGGACCATACAAAAGCTCTAACTGTCATCATCTTTGTCAAAACTCTTTAGTTTTCCTTTTTAATGTTCCTTTTTTGCAAGGAAATACTGGATTTTTAGGCAGAAAATTATTCTAAAAGGACAGCACATCTCCTCAGCCAAACTTCCAGTATTCCTTTCTACACTGAGAATCTAACACTTCATCACCAATTCCAGCCTTGAATTCTGAAACCTAAACAAGTATTTAATTACATACTTTCATACGGTTTGCCTGGGGTGCCACCCTTGAGATCACAGCAGTAGCTGAAGCCCCCAGGCCACGTGGATGTGGGAGGGGAGACACATGCAAGATCTGCATGCCTTTTTTGAAGTGACACAGTTATGCTGGTGGTGAAACAGAGCCAGGAAACTTTGTTCTCAAGGCAAGAAGAAAATCAGGTTATTTTCGTATTTCCAGTGAAGGAAATTGAGAAGGTGAAAATCATGGTTTCTTTGTGCATTAATTATAGGTTTGGAACTTCCAGAACTAAAGTCATGGGTAATGTCCAAAAACATAATGATTTCAGGGACACGTTGCTTAAAACTTGCCACTTCTCTCATTCTCTTATTTCCCATCTTTAAACATGGAATGGGAGATATCTCTTCATAACCAGTCCTACACTCAAAAATATTTGTTTTAGCAATTTAATAGAGTAAAAAACCTATGCTTAATTTATTTTCAGTTCTGCACTACACAGACCTTTAAGAAAAGAAAATACACTCAGAGTTAGGCATTAACAGAGTATGTAAAGTATGCTCATATCTCTCTTGGTACTCTCTGCATTATAGATTTTAATTAGTTTATGAATCTAGAGAAGGCACTTTTTTGTGTTTCAGTTCAAAACAGGCTACCCGACCTATCTCTTTTTTAATTGAAGAAGTGCATATAATATTTTTTTTTCCTTTTGCTGTAATAAATATATTGGAAAAGATTGCCATTTCACAGAGAGTACAGCTGTATGCCCTACCATGTGATGATGCTTCTGAGTCATAAGAAAACTCCAGGCAATCCCCTGTGTTTCTTCATAAGCTTTGCAATACCTTTAATCACAGAATAGATTTTATAGGAATTTCCATCACATCACTCCCTCTTGATTCTATTTTTTCCTGGCTGATGTAATCTCAGATACTTCCTTTGCTCTTTGTAGGTAGCAGGGGAAAAGAAAAAGAAGAGGGAGAAATTATTCTGTCACTTTTTTTCAGGTTTCTACCATTTGTCAGCCCTTCCACTAATGGTTGTTAGAAAATTAAAAGACATGGTTAGAATGTGGAACACTAACACATTACATCCGAGTTACACAATTTTCACTTCAGTTTTGAATTTCTAACCAACCGCTCTATTTTAAGTGTTCCATCAGGAGCAAATGAAAGTAAGCAATTAAAGGAAAAAAAAAAGAATAAAATTATAACAAATTTGATTCCATAAGGCATTCTTTTTGTTTATTTTACACAGGTAGAGTTGCAAGGGCTCATTTCTTAGTACATTTTGTCTCAGATTGGGTGCTTCAAGCACAGGAAACAGTTTTCCAGAATACTGCCTAAATGAGGACTGATGTTTATGTCCTCTTCCTAAAATGTCTGATCTTGCTCATCCTGAATTCAGTAGCTGAATTCAGTCTCCTAAGGAGTTCAGCTGAAGCTGAATCAACTCTTGTGATCACCAGTTCATAAATGTCTTCAGAAATGCATAAAAGTCTAGTCAGAAGTCACACAATTTCTCCATTTTCTTGGACCAAGGCAAGAATGACATCAAAGGCAAAGTTTGCATGAGAATAGAACCTAATACAAACATGTGGTTGCTCTGATAGGTAAATATATAAATTATAAATGGGATCTCTGCTTTGCGAAAGAGGATTGCTATTATAAGTGTCATAAAAGTGATACCACAAAGCTCTAGGGAGCAACTACAGCAGAAATCAATACATGCAGCAAGTGGGCTTTTATGAGCAAAGTTGCTAAAAGAAATGACAGAAGGATCACAAGGGAAGGCACAGTTAAACAACTGCTATACAAAATAACTTATCTGTACTGAGAATCAGAAAGAAGTGGATTTCAAATATCGGAGAACAATACCTCTCAGAAATAGTACAGTATTTGTCATATCAGAGTTGGACTTCTCTGGCGGTTCTTTCGGACACTTGTGGTTGTCCCTTCTGATAGATGACAACTACATAGAAGGTCAGTTCAGAAAAAAATATAGAATGTTCTTTTCTGTATAGGTTTTACAGGTACGTCTTTTCTTAAATCTTAAAGGCTCCCAGCTGACCACATCATTTATCAATTCCAGAAGAAAAACAACAGATTTAAAGGTAATTTTCGGTACAATTATAATCAATTTGTATGCTTTTCTGTGAAACACTGGCACGTAAAACAGCATTGTTTACTTCAGATACATCTGATGCACTGTTGTGGTCAGTAGCTCTTACTGTGTATCTACAACATCTTCACTGTAGTGTGAATTCTTGAATTAATTGGGCTCAGTTAGGAACATTTACAGTTCAAAAAAGTACTCAAGAGGTACAGCGTTACCAGAGCCCAGGAGCTAGGTCCCCACTGCATTACTAGTGTGACTGTCAGCAACATTGGAGTGTCAGACCTACACAGACTGGCTTGCTAGCTTGAGTTTGGAGCATCTGGTTATCACTATATTCAGCAGTTGTGGAATGAGCATGGTTATTATTTAGTGATACATTAACTACAAAATATGAATGGAGAGATCCTCAAAAGAGGTTAGGACCATCTAAGAGAAATACGTTCCAGAAGCTTTTATGACTGCAGTCTTAATGTAAACTGGATCTTTAATTGCCTCGTGTTTTGATACAGTCAATGTTATGTAATATATCTGGTCAAGAATGTATCAGAATTTGTATAAGTATCTTTATCATATCGTCCCATAGCTAACAATAATCATCAAACTTTTTCTCCCTAACAGCTAACTTTAGCATTTTACAGCCTCCCAATATTTCTTGTTCACATTTAATTTCACAAGTATGATTTGGCCAATTTTCAGAATATAAGCTATATCTTTTTGCATGAGAAATTACCTTTCTCACCAAAAGGACTTCGCTCCAAAGAAATACCTGTGATTTAATACTCTCTTGTGGCATCTGGCTCACCTGCCTGGAAAATTAAGATTGGTTTTGCTTACAACTTAAATTCCCAGTCATCATGTTACCAGTTTGGCAGTTATAGTAACTTTTACGGAATTAATTTCCATCTCAAAAAAAGTCTTTTCTCCTGACTTTTTAAGCTGGTTGTGGCTGCTGGCAAGAATTCAGTAATGCTTCAGACATTACTGTTTAATTTTTAAATAAGTTTGTCCTTTAAGAAAAAAAATTTGAAGGTACATCTCATTCCTTAAACACTGTAGGTCTAAATGTTAAGTATGACAGCTGAAAGACCTCTCTTTTTTAGTTTTATGTGGTTTAAATTTGAATTTGTTTAGATGGTTCTTGACCAGTTAAATTGTCATGACAGCTCTCAGGGTCACATTTAGTTTATCCACACAGGTGTCTTGTTCTGTAGGAGAATAAAATGCATTTGTCTCATCCACTTGCCTTTGATTTCCATATTTGTGTGAGTAACTTCAAAATCATAAGAATCATAACAAATAAATAAAACATAAAATAAATTACATAAAATGTTTGTACTTCCCTAAAGTGTTGCCTGAAAGATCCCTTGATAGACAAAAGGACCACTGAGTATGCCAAATACTGAAAACTTCTGATGTTATTGCACCTTTAAAGAAGGAACATATCTTCCTGTACTTTATAACCAGCCTCAAATATTTTCATAGAAATATTTACATTATGGTTATTGGAACATCGGGGGGTGGTGCAGGAGGGGGCTCAATTTGCCTAAAATGGTGATACCCCAGCATTGAAGCACATCAAGTTACTCTAAAGGAAAAAAATCAGAAACCACATGGACTAATAGGAATCCCACTTAAATATGTGTAGGCAGAAAGTCTTATGCTTGCTCTTTAAAAAATAGTAAAAACCCAAACTAAGCTGTGAGGTCATAGAAGATCTTTGAAAAAGAAGTGCTTGAAGATAGCATCTTCTAATATCACAGCTGTTTGTAAAGTAAAAGTAAATAATAAGTAGAATTACATGAGCCCAGACATCTCATGAAGCTTGTGACAATAGGAAAAGGGTGACTAGAATGGACTGGGTCCACACAGTAACTGTGTAAAAATCCATACATTGATTAAAAAAAACAAAAACAAAAACAAAAACCAAACTGCAGTTGATTTACCATTCAAAATGGCTGAGGATTTTTTTCATACCATCTATATAGAGGCATTCAGCCACTGCACGCTGCAGCCTTTGCACATTTCAGCTGTGTTCTTCCATATACAAAGAACTATCTTTCCCTGTGACAGCAAACTGCACATCAGCACATGCTATGCAAATTGCCTCCACTTGAAAACCTCTCTCTACGTATAGGAATATTGAGCAAATCATCTCTCTTAATAACAGGCATCTACAGCTGCCAAAGAGGTCTATTATCGTACAACATTTAAAAGACTTCATAGTGTCTGCAAAGAAGGACCCCATGGCTTTGCACATGAGTGTCAGTGACATTGAGAAATACAATCAGGGTAGAACATAAATTTGAATTACAAGGCAAAGAAGTATTTAGCTCATAGCACTTCCAACAGTTTTCTTTAAAACACTTCTACTCCAAGAACCCAGACAGTTAGATAGTGTTTCCATCTGTAGATAAGAAAAGCTGTAAATAGGTTTAAGATGTTTTCATACATCTTAACTGAAACTTAGTGGAGTTAAGGATCTTGCTTACACAGAAAACATGAACTTTAACTCAAGTTCCCACCAGCCTGAATTACACACAAAGTGAACATCTTTCACTTTTAAGCTGGAAGCAAGAGTGAGTTTACTTAATGAAGGACAATCAGTACATATAAAGATCACCGCAGCAAGCAAACCGTCCAGACTGTATGCCTGCATGTTTTAAGGGGGGGAAAAATAGACACTGCAGAGGATAGACGTATCTGGCATTTTTCCAGAATAAAGAAATTGGTCAAACAGTAACATTTGCCAAAAAAAGAGAACATTAGATAAGTATTAAGAATATTAAAAGCAAGAGAAGCAGATGCATAATGCATGACTGTGAAAGGTGGTAGGCTTAAACAGTGGAACAGTAATCAATAAGATACTGAAAGAGTCGGTTGTAAAGGACAAAAAAAGCAAGATTACATCATGAGGGCAAGATTTTGGCAGTGCACCGAGGGGATTCTAACAGGATCATATTTGCAACTGGAAAAGAACAGACATGAGGTCATGCAGTTAATGCCTAAAATTATACTGCTGTATGAAGTTATCAACCTCTGAATTGAGAAAAGAATTATATACATAATACCAAAGGCAATCAAAGAGATAACTGTATTTAATAAAACAATAATAACAGCTGACTATCTGCCTGCATAGATTGGTGACATAGATTCAAGACAGAATTTACAGAAACAACTTTCCAGCATTTCAGTCCACTGCTTCTTAAAATGAATACAGAGCCATCAAGAGAAGCTATCCTAACTCAGAAACAGTTAACACTCGGGAATGAACTGAAGAACTAAAGTTAACTCATTAAGGAAAAATGATCTTGTTATATTTTATTTCCAGTAGGCACAGTCATTAACATAAACACTTTAAAATGAGAGGCAGCATACTCAAAACCACATTAATACTTCGGGGATTTACATGCCACCAACTGTAAATACATGTTGGTTTACACCAGCTAAAGAGGACTACAGTTTTCACAAGCAGCTACATATCTTCAGGATCAGTTCCTGTGGAAAGTAAATTCTGAAAATTATCTGGATTAGTTTAAACTCTCTTAATGGTAGGGTTTTTAACCTGGAGTATTTTGACAGTCTAGTTAAGGAAAAACCATGCGTATGCTTCTACCTAGAGATCTGATGGGGGAAGGATGAATAACCTCTGAAAGAGGGCGAAGAAACATGATGAAAACATGATGACCCACCTGTATGCTGGGTGTAGTGGGTGCCTCTTAATATGCCACTGAAACACCCAGAATTGCACATCTGAGATTCTAACTCATTTAGATGAGTTCAGGTTTTGGAATTTTACTTTGCTCTTCTAATGAATCTTCAGGCTTGAAGGCTATTTACAAGCTTTCTGATATTCATTCTAACACTGAGGGTACCCGATCTTGGTGATGGAAGCTTGAAATCTGACAAGGATAGTCCCTAGAAATAATACGGTCTTTTGGTTCGTTTGTCTAGTACATTAGTGGAGACGGCGAATTATTGCAACCACTGACACAAAAGCGAGAGCTATTACAGGCAACTGTAATATTTACATAAAATATTAAAGGGAGGAGTGGAAACCCACAAAAGGAGGAAGAGAGGAGGTGGACCTGATGGAGTCTATGCTGATCTTTCTTGTCAGCTTTCCAGGTACAGTCAGTGAATGAATTCTAAACAGTCTCAAGCTCAGCAGAGAAGTGACTTATTGCCCTGTCTTCTCTTAAGACTACAAAAACAAAAGCATGCAGGCTGGCTTTTCAAACATATTTCCATGGGAGATGCTATGCACGAATTATATGAAGACATACCTACTAAACTTCGTTTGGATCCTTCAGTCTGACTTGATAAAGTGCATCTGTTCAGATAGCTTTCACGGAATATTTAAATTCAGTCCAATGGGTTACACATGAAAATTGCTTGCAACAGCCCTGTCACATCAGAGTGGCTCAGCAGTCAGTCTCAAAATGAGGTAGTGGCTAGCAATCAGTAACTTGATCAGGGCTATATGCCTGAAATGTGTTTCACAGGTTGTACTACCATTATTATGCATTTATACCAACAGGTCTTCATGATTTATCAAACTATCAGGTTATTAAAATTAATTTTTTAAAATTAAGTCTACTGGAAATAAATGGGTCAATTATTTTATTTCATACCTTGTTGGCTTCAACCATGTTTCTCTTGGTTTATAAGGTTATGAATGAAGAGAGGAGTGTAGATGCTATGAAATGCAAATTCGCATGCATATGTGGACAATTTTATACAGACTATTTTTGCAAAGTTCAAGCGAAAGTTAACAAAAGAACAATTTGGTTTCATAAAGATGTCACAAAAGTAACGGACAGCTAATTAATTGTTTAATAATTTTAAAAGCCTTTGTCTTCTATCCCTATGAGGCCCAGAAATATTCTACAGTATAGCCAAGTAGCTTGTAAAATAAATATTGTTTGACAAAATGTACTTTTCAAAAGAAACATTTTTTTCTTTCCTTTTTTTTGCAATAAAATGATCCACAGGCTCTAACAGTTTAGAGTTTTGGGCCTAAATCACCAATATTGCATTTGAATAGATCTTTTTAGTTGACAGAGCTTAAGGTGGCATAACTTGCAGGATCTTAGTTATTACAGGTAATACGGACAGTATTATTTGCCATATCCTAATGAGTAATAATATAAAAAGTTAAGAATAAATTATGATCAGCATGTGCAACAAAAACAAAGGGCATGATGAAAAGAGAACTAGAGCTAAGAAGAGTAAAGCAAAATAAAATACTGAAGAAATGGCAAATTTTTTTACAATTATTTTTTAAACAATTTAATAATTTATCTCATAAAAAACCTCAAATGCTGCAACATGATAATAGGGCCGATGTCCTTTAGTCAATAATTGCTTAAATATACAACTACACATAAACAACTCCCTTGAATAATGCTAAAGTTAGAAAGATCTTCTCTGGGTTAAATCACCTTTATGGAATGGGATAAAGATAATGATAGAAATTATGACTATAGCTCTTTATTCTGAGTCAAATAATGCTTTTTTCTGCCACATGCAGAAAATAGTTTGGTGAAAAAGTAGTCCTCTTTCTTTGATAGACATGAAAATAGTTAACTAGGTCACATTGACTAAATAAAGAAGATAAAGTTTTATAGTTTTGACATCAGACTGAGACTTCACAGCGGCACTGTAAGCATAAATTATTAGAGGTCAGTTTTCAGATAGTAGAATTACTTTCTTCAGTTGCTGATAACTGAAGGCATAAAATTATACAGAAAATTATTTTTGACCACAAAAAATGAGACTAAGTTAGGGCAAGCGTGAAACCCTGATAATTCTATAATTTGCAGTTCTGATATATGGATTTATGAAACTTGGTAAAGGAAATTAGTCCTAAAGAGTCATATTCAATTTAAACATAATAAAATAGTTGATAGTTCTCTAACATGACATTCCTTTTTTGAATTCTTATTCCTTTACTATTTATTCCTACAGTGCACTGCTTCAGGTTCCCAGAAAAGGAAAGCAGAACAAGAATACTATTCAAATAATGTGTCTGTATTTGAAACTATGTATATACAATTCAGTCCTAGGTATTACTTTCTGACAAACTCAACTTACATAAAACTCTTAAAATATATCATTTAGTTGTGTATATATCTATGTCTCCACCCCTTAAGCAGTTTATACTTGTGTAAGAGTTCATAAAACTTGTTTCTTCAAGAAATATTACATTTTCTACAGGAAAATTTCAGTAGGAAAACACAAATTCCACAATAGACATGCTGTTAATGAAATAATTTAATATTTAGTACTTTTAAAAAAAGATTAAGGCATTTATTTACATTTTAAATGTATACTATATAGAGCAATATTTCACTCATTGTTCTCTGGAATAAAAAAATTAGTGTCACTTCTATGAATGGTCATATAAATACTGTGTCACACTGTAATCAATCAACACCAGCATAGTATTGATACTGTAGTTTAAAATCAGACAGGCTTTTTAAAATAAGATTTTCTTCTTCAAACTTAAATTTTAGTTCATAGAATAGCGTAATTTAGAAGAAAACATTTTGGTAAACAGGCAGAGACCTTTTCAGTGCCAAATCAGCACAAAATGGCTCCTAAGAACAGTAACATTACTGTTTGGTGGACAGATTGTTTCTTCTTTCATCAGGCTCCAAAAATGTAAACTTTAAATTTCAGGTCTTCAGTTATGACCTCAGGAGTGTGCCAGTGAGAACACATATGGATGATATGGCACTGACTATGTGAAATGCTCCATATAAAAATAAATCAATAATTGTGACATTGTCTCGCTGCTCAGAAGATACTATTATCTTAACTTCAAGTGCTTTCTATAAACTCCTTGACTATGGGAAAACTATCAAAATTATTTACCAGGTGAGGTCTTTTTTCATAAAACTAGTGGAGAAGTAAGATTAAATATGTCTTTACTATTTTTGATAATGTCAGTTACTATTCCATCTTGTTACTCCTGACAGCATATAAATATTTAATAGCACTCAAAAGGTAAGTTGTCTGGAAAGAAGGACCAACATAAATATATAAGCGTGAATTGAGTACTAAGCTATCCAATATTCGGAAAAAGTCTTGCAGTAAATCTAATTCAGTCAGACAATGCAGTCATGCCTTATTGATAACTTGCATAGTCATATCCATATCAGAAACTGAATTAATAGCCTTAGAACTGGGCAACTAAAGGACATATTTCCTGGATTCCTGCAAAGATACATATGTGTGTATGTATTCTTATATCTCAATAGTGCCATACATATTTGTGTTGACAGAGATTAATACACATATTCCTGTGATTTGATAATGTCAAATGTTTTATCATCTTGGTAAATTAGGCAGATTCAATTATAGACATGCTAGCACAATCTGAACTGATCCAAAGGCAAGTATGTTTGTATTTGGCTAAGTTGCCCACCATCATCTTTAGAGTACAGGAGCAATGACAATTTGCAGTTTTTACCTCTCTCTTTCCAGTACAATTCTTGCACATAAGAGAGCCAGAATGCTTCTGCTTTTTCCTTTCTATTTGACAAATTCTCCTGAGCTTCTTTCTCCCAAAATAATCTGAAAGCAAATGAAATCAAAGCAAGTAAAACATGAAAGCAGTGTGTAGGTCTCTATCTTATTTGCCTAGCTCTATTTTCTATCTATCTTGTACCATTTTGAGTTTTTAAGCAGTATTTTAAAAATCCAAGGAAAAGAAAATCTGTGTCAAGAGTCTGACAGCATTTCTGCACCAGGCTGAAGTAGGTTGCTGAATGGTGCTCACCTATCAGAAATTAAATTTCCATAAATCTGTCCATAATATCTACCCACAATGTTGTAAATGTTAACATTGGACAAATTCTAATTAAAAAGGCTTGCTTATCTATTCAGTGTTTGTTTTCTTCCCAAAAATAGGTTTTGTTCTGATTCTCTGAGGCTTTTGAAGAGGATATGTCTATGTGCAAATAGTACTATTTTTAAATATACAACCAAAATTACTTGGCTCCAGGAAACCATATTTTAATGATTATGTTCCACAATAGGTCCCAGACTAACACTGAGCTGCACTCGGGAAATACAAGCAATCTGCTGTTGAGGTATACGTGCCTTAAAGATCCAATATCCTGAGCACATAGAAACATTTCAGAGCAGAAAAGAGCCTGAAGATTATGAACCAGTTCTCCCTGCAGCCTCCAGAAAGCTGGTCTGAAAAAGAGTCAGAAGTCTCTTTGGTCTCCAATACACTGAGCAAACCTGTGAGGGGACGGTTCTGTAAAACTCTGTTTTTTTCGCTACCACCTCCAGCTCTTTTTGGAAAAGCAGCAGCACTCATCACTGATTAAATAACACACTTGGACATTTAGTTAATTATTTAGGTCTCCAAGATAAGCAAAATCTCTTGCGTAAAACTTGCTCCTGATTTTTATATGGATGTCAGATATATGATAGTGGTCTTTTTGTGTGGATATAAAACATAATTTTCATTAAATAATTTACATTTTAAAAAAAATTATAGTATTGCACACTAAATAATGCACATTATGCTTACAGCAACAAGATGATGTCAAGAAAAGACATTTTAAATATATAAATCTAATATGAATCCCTATGGCCTCAGCATTCTTCTCCTTAAGATTTCCATTCCTAAATAATCTATTAGTGTGAACAACCTCTACATATTTTGCTGTGCTAAAATATACTGTACAGGATATAGAAAATACAATAGAGAGTATACTTAAAAAAACATAATGCTGTTTAGAAGCTGGATCGCTCCATAAGCAATTTCTGCCTTCCACAGTTAATTTCATTTCACTATTCGGAGAGAAGGGATTCAACGAAGCAATTCCACAAGGCCAAACACGTGCCTGTCTTTGAAAAGCAGCAATATTTCCGTGCTGTGTCCCTCCTGGGACGTGGGGAAATGGAGGCCTGCAGTTTTCCCCCCCAGACTGCTCGCAGGCAGAGGCAGAGGGAAATTCGAGGCTCCCTTACCTCTGAGCCTGCCTCAAGGGTGCAATACAGATGGCCCCAGTCACTGTGGCATTACAGGGACTTGGAGAGAAGCGTCACAGCCGCGCTTCCCCACCTCAAAGGGCATGTTTTGGTCAGCAGCTCTGTCCTCTCTGAGGAAGAAGGAGGATGAGGAGAGGATTCCCCTCAGAGCGGCCTGCGGGACCCCCACACCAGGGACCGCCACCCCCTCCTCACAAAATGGCTGCTCCTTTGGAGGGTCAAACCTGCTGCAAAGGGTAGGCCCAGGGGTGCACGGGTCTGCCCCCGAGGCCGAGGTGGGGCGGTGGGAGGGCAGGACGGGGGAGCACGGCTGCGCCTCGGGAGGGGAGGGCTGCTGCGGGACGGGGAAGGTGAAGGGTGCCTAATGGTGGAGTGGAAACGGAGGACCGATGCTCTGGGAGGAGGCCATGTTTGTGGCGATGGGCCCACTGGGCAGTACAGCTCGGAGAGAGGGCGGCAGGACGGTAGAGGAAAGCAGGAATGTGAGCAAAATGGCGGGGCCTGGGGGCAAGTGAGTCCCCGCTGCTCTTCCCAAGTTTCCCTGAGGCTTCCTCCTCATCATCTGGGATTGAGGTTTAAGGGAGGAAATTCAGGTTTGTGTCTGAACTTCCTCCTCATCATCTGGGATTGAGGTTTAAGGGAGGAAATTCAGGTTTGTGTCTGAGGAGGAGGAGGTTGTATATATATTGTATATACATTAGCAGAAAGAAAGCCAACAAAATGTAAGGGCCCAAACTGTGCACAAAACAAGTGAGGAGAGCAGCATAACGAATGGCTGTGTGGAGGAAGCTTGGACATGGGCCTGGAGTGGGAGGATGAGGTGCTGCTGTGAGTAATGTATATGTTCATGCCTATCCATTTGTATACTGTGCTAAACAGATTGATGATGGAGCCTGCTTAGGATGAAATAATTCCAGCAAGTGTTTATGTGGGATGAACGCTCGCTGAGGTGAGTGTGAGTAGGACGAACAGATGCAATGTGTTTGTGTGCATATTTGTGCAAATATGTGTGAACAAGATACTGCTGTTGTTTTCCAAATATTGATGAGGAGCTGCTAAAATCATAGCAGTCAGTCACATTGCTTTGTCTGTTTAGTTTCTTAAATTGGGCACAGATTAAGTACTGGCTGTTAAACAAAAACAAACCCCACACTCACTTCTAACCTCAACTGCACCTTGATTTCCTACTATAATCTTCTTCCCAACAGTTTTATATGCCTTCTTCCAAAAGGAGTTGCTCACTGAAGTACTTGTAATTTCTCCCTTGGATATTATTGACTAAAAAAATACCTATATTCAGCCCTAGCATATTCGGTATGTGTCTGTTTGTTCATATATCAAGTACAAATAACTCCATAATTGTTTAATGGCCTAAGAGAATATAATGCAATAAAATTCCAAATCACATTTTAAATTCCATATTTGTTGTAAATTTGTGTGTATATAATTTTCTAGAAAATGATGAGGTATATTCAAGTTAAATTCACATTATTTTTAGCTGTTGAGGAAAGCACTAGTCCATTATTTCGCACTCCTTTTCTAGTTCCTTACAATCTATATGCACCGCAGTTAAGCTTTTGTGATAAATAGCTCTGCAGAGAGTAAAAGCTTGCTCATTTTCTTTGATTTCATCTGCAATCACCTCACAGTTATTCAGGCTGCAGGTGCAGAAACATGGAGCTGGTTCCCCTTGAGCTGTGTGGGCGTGAAAGCAAAGTAGCTGTACTTGATGCAATGCTGCGATACGTGGCTTTCGTGACTTAGGTCAGCGCTCGCTGTGGGATCTCTGCCTTCACAGTCCGCAGCGTTCCTGATTCTTCGGTGCTCTCTGCAGTTTAATATGCATGTGTTTGTGTAACTACTGATTTTTTGCTTCATTTGTGTTACCAGAACTCTCAGTTACTTTGGGTAATTGAAAGGTGATTATGTTTGGTGTTCTGGCAACTTGGTGTGATTTTGGAACAGATTTTACAGTCATTTTCCCCTGGAAAACTAATGACAGTTCTTGCAAATATAGGAACTGTTGTAGAAGGTTTGAGGGAATTGAGCTAGAACCTCTGTCAGAAACAGGTTGGCAGCTTAGTTTCAACCTATGTTTCAATTTCATTGTTTAGCTCAGATAAATTTGAATCAGGTTCAGTCAATGCACATTGCTATTTTTGCTTCACAAATAGGCTCTTACTTCCAAGACAGTATTTTTTCCTTAAAAAGAAATTAAATACACTTTAAACATCAGAATTTAGGAAACAGTCATATACAAAACCAAGTATTTTTAAAAGTGACTTGGGTATTAATAGTCAGACCTGAATCACTTTTTAACTGTAACAAGTAGTAGAGATGTTCCAGGACTGACTCATACTTTGTATGCTTGCCAAGAATGACGTGAGTAAATATATCCCAAAGCCAGCTCTTTTTCAGTAGACTATTGTTAACTGGCATTTGATATATTATAGCAGCATTCATCACAACTCTTCAGATAAGGTTCAGTCAAGAGTCCAGCTATATTTGTTATTTTTCTCCCCCTTCCCCTCCCTCCCATTTTTTTTCAGACTGTCTCATTCAGCATTGTTTACAAACTGGAGCACTTGACATGAAATAAAACAGTGCCACAAAATTTCAGGAAAATGTTGTTATTATAGATATCCACTTAAAATGTACATGTTTTAGAATTTTTTTAACCTATATATCTCAGTAGTAGTGAGTTTTTGAAGCTGTGAATGCCATAGAGATTGAAAATAAGTTTACTTCATATTTAAGATCCAGAAGGTAATTCAGGAGCACTTGTACTACCATTCTTAGATGTACTTGGTTTCCAGGAGCTAATCCTGGGGTGGGATATAAAACAAGGTCTGAGTAAGAAGCTAGGCAACTATTTCACAGAGGCTTTGGGGGCAAAATGAATGAACTTGCATGTTTTAAGTTTTATTCATTATGTGGAAGTAAAACCAAAGCCACATACCTGAAAGCTGTTATTGTTAGAGAATTTCTAAAAAGATTTTCCAAATTCAGAATTTCTAAAAGACTTCAGTTACAACTTCGACATTCCTAGCATATTGTAGGCAGTACAATACTCTAGTAATTTTTTAGGTAAATTATTGGTACAGTATCACTAAAAAGTATTTGTTAACAAAATGAAAGCAAGACCTTTGTAATTTCTGTTCAGGATTATAATTTATATATTTTGTGTAATTTGAAAACAAGCAGTGTTTTTATTTTAAGCAATTATTACATGTAACAAAATTGGCAACAGAATGCCAGCGTGTGAAAATAGAGTGTTTGAATCTTATATGTAATTCTTCTAAAATCCTGTTGTTATTTTGTAAGATAATGAGATGGTAAATCCTACCGAACGCTGCAAAACATGATGGCAGTTTCTGACTCCCACAGTTACTACAGCAGGTTTTCAGATCTCTGGGCACCAGACAAGGAGCTCTTCTTTGAATCTCAAAGGAGATAGCCTTACAGCAGAGATGTGCCTTGAAGCTGGAACATTTATTCATGGATCAATGGGTGGCATTGCTTGAGAGAAGCTAGCAGCCTTGCAGTCTTATTCCTGTCAGTATGTTTTGATGTTAGACTGGAGGAGATTTGTCTAACACTTGAAAGGACTCTTGGGATGGGAAAAAAAAGGGAAATGAGATCAAACAAAGGCCTGATTATATATTGTTTTAAAAGGAGCTTCCGGGGCATATATATAGCAGTTTTTAAATATTAATCTTATACCCATTATTTTTCTGTGTAAATGAAAAGATTATACTTCTATAAGTAAACAAACAAGTATGGTCAGAATAAGCAAGGTGGAGGCCTGATAGGCAAGCTATTAATTTGATATTCATGTGGGGGAAAGCAAAAGGCTGGTTTACCATATGTCTTGGAATTGCAAAGGTACACATTACATTGGCCCAGTTTACATCCTGGTTAGAGGTGTTCTTTTTTCTAGGAACAACATTATCTGGATGTAATCTTTTTGTTATTCTGCTATAGAAAGAGGAATATGGAACTCAAGTGTGAGCACTTTTATAAGAAAGTAACCTACTCAGGAGCTTGTACCAGTAAAAGTGTTTCCAGCATAAAATCATGCCTTTTGCTGAAATTGGTACATTAACGCAAAAGCTGTGTCTGTACCAGAGCACGTGCCAGCAGTCCTGCCAAGAATTTATATTGGGATATTTTTTATTGGAGAAAGTGTGTAACAAATAACTGGACAGATTTTGTCTGCAAATATTTACTGATAATAGGTCTGAATGAGGGTTATATAGGATTTAAATGTTGCTCAGAAAGTATTTCCAGATTTTACTGTGATGAAAATCTTCCAACTGTAACATAAGGCAGTCCTCTTTTACTGAATCTCTAACCATGCTGCTCAGAGAAATAGCTCGTACAAATTCTTAAATGGTGTACAAACTGTAAAGCTAAAATAGACAAATTTAACACTTTAAAATGCTGTAAAGAGTGTTGTTGATGATATCTACTTCTGATCATTTTGGCTTGAACATACTGTTTTTCTAACACCAGTCTTGGCCTTAGGGATTCCTTTTGTCTTTTCTTAGCTGTTTCAAAAAATGTTCTTGTTTTGGTTTTTAGCATTCAGAACAGAATCAGTGTAATGTAAATAAATGAAATGTCTGTACTGAAAACTGCCGCGTAGTGCACACAAATCCAAAATAACTTCAGATAAATTGGCAGCCAGCAAAGTTAACTGACCCACAACAATTAGGTTGGTTCTGTTGTTCTAGACAGTTTTTAAGCTCACTCGTTCTATTTCTAGGCTACATTGCAGACATCAGTGCAACAATTTCCAGAAACACATTAATTATGAAGATACAGGTGTAGGGAATTAAGACTGCAGCCTTGATTTCTTTAGACCTGAAGTACAGTTCTCTACCACTTGAAGTAGAGGAAAGTTTTATTATCTTACGGTGGTATTAATTTTACATCTTCCCTATGGATTGATCTCTTGGGAGTAATTTCACTTTTTATAATCACAAAGTCATTGCATTCCTCCATGGCCACTTTTTGCTTCAGCCCTAAAGAATGGCTACAAGCTCATAGAGTCCTACTAGTAATGTTGTTCCAGTCTTGCCAGTGTGAAAAAAAGAAGGTATATGGTCTCTCATGTGGAATGAAAAATTAGTTTGAACAGCTTGATAGTAACAAGTTTCTCTTTCTTATTTGCTCAGCATCTTTTTCTTACATTTTTGCAGTCATATGTAACAGAACAAAGAACATTTTAATCATTCAAGAGGTTCAGTGAATGCTAAGAGACTCAATCAAATCTAGGTTTGGAAGCCTAAAACTTTTTTTTTTTAAATTAAGAACCAAATGTATCTGGTGATTAGCACTTTGTAAAACTTCCTAGTTTTACAGCATAAGCAGTTATGTCCAATTTATTCCTTCATAGTAAATAAGGATCACTCAGAAATTGGCTCAGAAATTAAATACGTAAAGCTGAGCAAAACTCATTCCCAAATGGCAAACAAACTTTATTCTTGTCAATTTTTTTTGTGTGGGATATTTTGGGGGAAGGAAGAAGAGGAATAATCAATGCACTCAGTGAAGGATAAATTAGCTGAACGTAAATATATACTTTGTGCTGCTTTACATACAGCAACAGTCCCAGTGACAAACCTGTTTTAAAACATTAGCTCATAGTTAGAAGCTTTGTCAAGTAGGACTCTGAATGACAGATGCTGACCTATATATTTTCTGAAAGAGCTCTAAAACTTGCTCCCAGTTAGTAGATGGTAGTGATGCCTTAATGGCTTTGTGATTCTAGGAGTTATTCATGCTCCAGTTTTTTCTCTGTGTTCATGCCAGCAGTGTAGCACTAGTATTCTCTGGAGGGGGTTTTGAACAACAAAATTTGTATAAATGTAGGTGTGTTGGAAGCAGAGCTCTATTACAAGACCTTAAACTGGAGGAAATATGTAATCTTTATCTAGTTTTTTAGATTCTCAATAGATACTAACCAAGTGAAGCCAAAATTTAACTTCTATTTTCATGGATTTTGGTATTTTCTCTCTAAATATATTAAAGTAACAAGGGAAAGGGTTGAGTTTTGAGTAGTTATGCAATTGTTTCAGTTGGTATTTTTATAGAGATAATTAAGAGAAATTCTAAATGAAATTTAACTTTTCCCTAATCCCTTTTTACTTTTAGCTTCTTATTTGAGCAAGTTTTCAGGCTGTGTTAAAATAGCTTGAGACCAAAGAAAAAAAAAATATAAGTTTTAATGCACATTGCCAACCATTTCTGATATCTGTTGGCTTGAATTTGAGAGCCTCGAAAGGGGAATGAGCAGATATTTGCTCATTTTAATGCATTTTCTGAAAGCGGACTTATCCAGAACATAAAATATGAATTAAAAAAAAATTACTAAGATATGCAGAATGTCAAGTAGAGTAGTTCTACTCCTCCATGTTTTTTTTAAATTCAAACCATTTCTGGCAAAGCTATGTAAAACTGCTGAGTTTTGTTAAGGAAAGCAAATTACTTAGGCAGTTGTGGAAGGAAAAACAAATAACAATTAATACTGTTTAAAAGCATTTTAAACAGTATGGTGTTAAAACTCAAAAGTCAGTCTTGCTGAAAGTATTATTGGCTGAATAAGACTTTCTTTTTTTTTTTTTAAAGTTAAGAGAGATTCATATATTTTCATTATTACCTGAATTCTTGAATAGCATGTGGAATCAGAATAAAGAAAAATAAACCTAGCACCCATTGTATGTTTTTGCCCCCAAAGGAGAAAATATTCCTGAACCACATTTATTTGCTACAATTTTTTCTACATACCTATAATGTATTTTAACCAATATGAACTAGCGTTCATGCTATACATTGTTTGTTACTCCTGCCCGCTGATATGTTGCTTAATTTTTTCAGACTGTTTATCTGTAAAACACTTAGTGTGGATCATAGTTGTCAGGGCTGAATGTAGGATTATGTATTTATTGCTACTGGAAAAAAACATTTTTTCTTTTTCTGATAACGCTTTCAATTGTAGCCATCAGGTAGTCTGCTCCCAATTTGAAAGTGTTGCTAGTTAAAAACGTATGTTTAAAGATGCCTTAACTGCTTCCACTTCAGAAGTCAGGATAGAAATCTTCTCACTCTATAAATATAAGTGTCTTTGAGGTACATGTAGACTCATTTGCCATACCTCTTCATTTTTAAATAAAATTTTAGAATATAATGTTTATCTTTGCACATTTTTATCATTGGCCTGATTAATGGAAATTATTGAGTACCCTGTGAAAACAGAAAAATTAAGTGTTTTAATTTTATTGTGGTGAATTATCTACTTTGACTTAAATGGTTGTAAAAAATGGATTACCTTAAGGAAAATGTCTTTTAGCTTTTTGTAGTGTGTAATTGATACAATTCTATATTTTCACATAACAAAATAATTGTATTACTTAATTATGAATTAATACATACCAGTGCATGGCATTTACAGTCCATACGTTCCCTTGTTTCTGGTCAAGATGTGAGAACTGTAAAGATGAATAATCTTGAAAGAAGTATCATTCCTAAATATAAGAGATGATGCATGCATTTATATTTAATTGTACATAAATGCAGCAAATTGTAACCATTAATAGAGTACTTGCCAATTTAAAGTTCATAGCTAGACCCCTTCTGAAGGGGTCTGTGAATAGGAATGCACTCAGGCTGACTTCAGATTCTCCTTTTTAAAGAAAAGCAAGCCTGATGTCAATATGCTTAAATTTACCATGCAGCTTTGAAATTTTTTCAGAATGTAGAAAAGAAATTGAAATCACTGTGATAGTGTGAAGACTCTGGGCAATTTGATTTGCAGGATCTACACAAAGAATCAGGTGAAGGTAGAAGTGGGGAATTGGCATCAGATATAATGAAAGAATTTAGGAAGAAACAGCTTTTTTACAAGGCTAATGGGAAGTTATGAGTGAAAATAACAAAATAGTATAGGGAACTTTGGCATCTTTTCAAAAACAGAGAAAGACAGGGGTCCTGTGTAATTGATTTTTCATAGCTGCATTAAATACCATTTTGGTTCTGACTTACCGCCTGATTGCATGGCCAGCAGACATCCCCAGACAATTTTGGCAAATTCTACTGACATTTGTGTCCCATATCTGAGGAATTCTGCTGGACATCAGTTTTAATGCACAAGCTGTAAAGCATTATGCTTTGGAGATTTCTATTATTATATTTATGCAACATTTCCCTCCAAAATAAGGAACACTATGTATAATTTACCCAGTGCCTCATTAGATATTATATTACCCTTTTCTGTGCTTATTCAGACATGGAAATGAGCCTTGATTTGTTTTGAATACAGTAAACTTTCATTTTACTGCTGAGATATTGACTATTTATGTTTTGGGGTTTTTTTGGTTTTTTTTTTTTTTGTTTTTTTTAAAGCTAGCATGAAGTTAGCTTTAGCAATGTGACTATGAGTATTTCAGATGAATGCAATAAGCCGGTTTTAGATCTCTCTGTTAACATGAAAATGTATTCAGGAAGTGTAAATAATGAGCTTGCTAATAATATAACAGGAAGCTGATTCTCAGGTTGATGTACCCACTTCTATTAAAAGTTTGAATATAATTTTTGAAATCCTGTTTAATTATGAAAGATGACGTGCTAATGATAAAATCCTTCTATCAGATCAGCTGGAGAAACGTCAGGTGTAATAAAAATGAAGGACTGACCTTTCTCAGGTGCAGACTTTTGTCTCCATTATGTGGTTCTGCCTGATCTCCTTTTTTGAGAGGATAAATTCAGGCAGCTCTTTTGCAAAACTGTGATCATTCTTTGGTAATCATGAGAACTGCCCAGGTGTTACCTCTTTAACTACTATGGGGTTGCTTAGCTAGACTTTGGCCAGAGTATATAGGAGCTTGGAGTACTAAGCCCTAAACATTTATATTATAGAAATGTTCATTTTTAATCTGGTTTAAGCACAAAGCTACTTTTGGTGCTAAAATGGATACTTTGTAAAGCAATTCCAGGGATTTTTTTTATGTAATATTTTTTTGAGAATACCTGTTTCATTTCCAGTAGAGCACTACATACATATGACCATAAAGATTGTGTCGGTTAGTTTGAGACCACGGGGGGTGATGCGTTATGTTTTCAGTGGATGCTCAGATGAGTTCATAAATAGGAGACTTCTGATAAATGTTCTCTGAGCAGAAGCATATATAGTTCTTGTGATATTTAAAGAAGAAAACAGGTATGTCTTGTTAAGTCTTATGTGTGATATTCACTAGAATTTTCCATTTCAAATGCTTTTAGTTATTTTTTATAGTCCTAGCTGATTAATAGGGTAAAGTAATTCTAAGAAATATTTTGGAAAAACTATTAAAATATCAGTTCATTTTTGGTTAATCACATCATCAGAGTTGAGTACTCTTACAAGGTCTGGATGGATTTTGATCATTTTAATGCATACAAATAATATATAATTTATTCTTCTTTATAATTACTTTGTATCCTTCAATTTTAAAAGTGCTTTTTTTTTTCAATATACATAACTTCACATCTTTATGTGAAAAATCTGTTCCATAATTTTTGAGATGTGAGATGGATAAATGTTCCTGATCGCTGTGTTTTAGACTTGTGTATGTTAGTTGCAAATGCATTACCTAGTAGTATCCTTAAGTAAGAAACTAGCTTTAATAATACATCAAAGTCATCTGGTATTGCAATTCAAAAATCTCCTAAACTTTCAGTTCTCTGTCTAAATAAAGTTCTCTGCTGCTTTGTACTTCAGTGACAGCATGCCATATTAATTAACTTTTACTCATCAGTGCTAAGTATGGGTTTGTAAGATCTGTTCTTTGATCATATATGATAACTCTTTGATCTTTCTGAAACATCAGTGTTTGTAGAGAAGATATTTTAAATAACAACTTAGAAATGTATGTTCCATTGAAAATGCCAGTTTTCAAACCAGAGTGACTGCTGATTTAATTAGAAATAGTGACTTCATTTTACCCTGGGCTATATATCACTTGCATTAGAATATCCTTGCTAGCTCCATAACTTGTTCAGCATCCAATTCTGTCTAGGGGCATTTTGCTTTGTTTTGGGGTTTTGTTTTCCCTTTAAAAACATAAGCATTCCTTACAGTTAGTCTTTTACTGTGAGAGTTTTCTGGGTCATATCACAGTTAGTAGCAACAAAGGGATTAGTAAATTTTGGTTGAAATATGAAACACTCAGCTACTGCCCTTCTCAGATATTTGCCATTATTGTTTTAGATTGCATGATGGAAGTTTTATTGTAACTTGGTTTTAAAATTTTGGATTAAGCTTGGGTTTTGTGTGTGTATGAAAGGGGATTAAAGCTCTGATTCATTACTGAGTTTGTTGGTGCTTATGAAAGGTTAACTCTAAATATCTCACTAATCTATTGCAGTCTTCTAGCTGATACATGGTCTCTCTAGAACACCGCAGCTCGTTAATGTGTTTCATTTTTGGGGGAAATCACTTCTGAAGATCTGGAACTCAATACCAAGTTCACTGTAGCCTGTGCTGAGTATCCTTGTCCATGTACACCTTTTGCTAAAGCCTTAGGCATCTGACGGTGATACTGTATGCAACTGGTCTTATTGGTTCTGTTGTTATTTCATAAAACCTTAGTCTTTACGTACAATTAGCCTCCTGAGAAAGACACCTGAAAATCTCAGCTACTTTAGAGCAGAAAACTGTCATTCATTATTCACTGGTTGGTTTTGGGTGGGATTTTTTTTTAACTAATTCATTATCTCGGAACATAAGTATTAATTATATCAAAGGCAAAACAGGGTGGTAAAGAGAATATAAACCTGAGGAGGAAGAATCAGCGTGTTTTAGTCAGTGGCAAATTTTCCTTCTTACATCAGTGGGGCCAAATACAGCATATAGAGATATTAGATACTGTATCTGATCCCAAACAAAACTCCCTGCAAATATTTACTTTGGATTTTTTGTACAAGGTTTTCCTATTCATTATTGCATCTTTATCTCGGTGGCAAATATGCACAATTTATGTTTTTAGCACCAAAGCTATGCATTTGAAGAAGGTATAGCAATGAGACTTCGAGGAGATCAGTGTTATAACTGGGGACAGTCAAAGAATTCAGATAAAAGGAATGAGCAAGCACCCTTTCCAGCTCTTTGTCTTTTATTTAGACAATTTGGATTTATTTTAAGTAATATCTGCCAATGAAGTTTGTGTTTGTGGTTTTTGTGTGTGTTTGGTTTTGTTTGGGGTTTTTTCTTTTTTTTCTTTTTTTCTTTTTTTGTATTACAGCCTAAATAAGGCTAGCACTGCTTGTTTTTATATGCTTAGTAATGACATAATGGTCATTTTTACAGATGATGATATTTCAGGTGGAGATCATGATTATTCATGCTTTAATTAAGGAGCTTGGATAGTAAACAATTTTCTCACATACAAAAATTTAGTCAGTCATGCTTTCACACAATATTAAACTTAATAGGTATTATTTAATTAAATGGAGTAATTAGTTCCATAATTCAAAACTAAAAATTTAGCTGTTTAACAAAAATTATCTCAGTAAAAAAAGTGTAGTTGTATTCCATTTTTGTCACATTTAGTACTTATTGTAATACATGGATTTTTAGCATGGACATGAAGAAATATCTCCTGAAGAGCAAAGATCATCATTTTACTGCTCAATGAACACATAAAATACAGTTTCCTATATGTCTAGATGAATTTAATTAAAGTTAGATTAATTAAACTCAGATTAATCCAATTCAATAGGTCCCCATCTCCATGATTGTGCTGGTAACAACTTAATGTAGGGTTTGCTGTGAAAGGAATCACTGTGCTAAAAATGTCTCTCTCTCCTCCTTTTCTTTCTACAGGGTTAATTTTAAGCTAGATCATTAATCCTGTTTACAACATGGCTTTGTGCATACTCTTACCAGCTCAACAGATGGCTCATGAATCCTGCAAAGAGGGCAGGGACCTTTTTGAGTGATTTTGCTGATGGAAGGGAAAAAGTTGCATAGAATCTCTTGGAGGAAATATCTCTCAGAGCATTTAAATTCATGGTATAACAATACCAGTTGGGAGAAAAAAATGTTCTTTTTTTTATTCTGTATTTGAATTGTGTGACTATAGACAGCTATGTGCAACCCAGGCTTGTACAGATCCCCAACTGTTGGGGCAAATGGTTAGTATAGTATAAACCTGTAAGAAAGGCAAGAGAACTGACTCAAATAATAAAATATCTAACAGCTTTTTTAATCCTAAACTTCTTGTGTGGATAGATCAGCATGGTCTGTACATCTCTCTGAAATTTTTAAAGTACAGAAGAATTTGCTTTGATCTCATACCACTGTAATGTTTGCTGCTTTTTGCCAATGATGTGAATTGCCTTGCATAGTTCTGCTTGTCAGCTTGATTTCTGCAGAATATCTGCAGCCTTAATTAGAGCAAAGTCAACATATTTTTAAGAACTCTGAATTCTGTAAAATTTTGTACTTCATCAGCAAATGAAAATTCAAATTACAGCCTGTTTTTAAAAATCAAGCTCCAGTCCTAACCTGATAGAAAAATCTCTTTCAAAGTGCCCTAAAACTGCATCACTCTAAGCAAATACTGGATTTATAGTGATCTCTACTTGATTTAAAAAAAACAGAAAACAAACAAAAAACCTAAACCAAAACCAACTCCCTCCCGCCCCAAAAAAACTGTTTCCCCATTCTGGATTCTTGAAACAGTTGTTCATCATTTCAGTCTCAAGGGAGTCTTGTTTAAGTGCGAGATAAAAATGTTCCAAGGATTTTTTAGAAAAAATCCAGATTATATCAGAAAGCAATGAAGAGAGTATTATTATTGTAATACTAAGAGAATCTTAACTCCACACAAGAGACTTTAACACTGTGATTATTTATGAATTCTTATTCTCATATTGTTATTTTTCCTTTCCTCCCCTCTTTCATTTGTTTCTTCAAAAATAAATCACAGAGTATATTGAATAGAAGCCAGATTGTTCAGATTCTTTATCCATATAACCTTATAAAATCTGCTAAATGGGAGCATATCCACATGGACTCTAAAAACCCATAGTCTGGTTGGATGTAAACAGCATAAGCGCATTGCTTAGAGTCCAATTACTTATTCTAGCATTTGAAAATTATCTGAATCGGTAGTGATAAACATGGTGGAGTAATACAGTCCCTCTAATGTTCCCCTTTTCAAGCCAGAAAGCTGCTTTTTGACATTTAAGACTCCTGCAGGGTTTACCTAACTGTCTTAGAGTGCTGTGTGTTTTGCACAGTTCAGAGCCTACTACCCAAGGCAAGATTTTATTTACATGGAATAGCATTGCTGAAAGTGTAGATTAGGATCAACAAAAAGATTGAATCTGAAGTCAGGGAAGAAAAAGTGAAGATTGTTAATTGAGCAAGGTAATGTTCATAAAAATAAGATCAGAATCCCGCAGAACCTATAGAACACTAGTGAGAGCACATCAATTGCTGTTTGGCTCTTTTATGTCTGATTTATTCTCCATCTTCTTTTGGGTTTTCCCACTCTTGTTTTTCTAAATTTTTTTCCTAAGGCTTGCAGCAGTTGACTTTATCTTCTTGCAGGTCTGCAGTGAGAAAAACTGAAACTGGTAACTACACATAGTATTTAAAAATATAATAGTGGTAATAAAATAGTAATTATGTGATCAATAAATTATTAAAAGTACAGCTGATAGAATAACAGCTCCAGTAATGGTATTCTGAGATGACCAGTAAGGTTCACGTGCTACATAAAATCTGGTACTCATTTGCAAAGTACTGTGCCTAGTAACTTATTTTACTAAAGAATTTTCCAGAAAGATACATTTGAAAATATTAAGAAACAGAATATCCATCACTTCTCCAGGGTGCTTGTTCTTCTGTTTAATAACATTCACTGATGGATTTTCAGTGTTCCGTTGTTTATTTGTTTTTTAAAGCAGCTAATTTCCTTTTTTTTTTTTTGTCTGGCTTTAACTTTCAACCAGTCTTTCACTGCTAAATTAAAGTTCTTCAGTTCCTGATATTTTCTTTCTTTGAACAGGTATTAATAAATTGTAGCTGCATCCCTTAAGTCTTATTTTTGATACGTTAAATTAATTGAGGAGGTTATTTCATGATGTTCCTCTAAATCCTATACCACTTATATGCATCCTCTCTGATTATTTTTTTTTAACATCCTAAAATTGTAGGCATCAAAATTGGGTGCAGTATTTAAGTACCACCTCACCCCTGGTACATCCGGAGGTAAAATCACTCCCCTATTTCTGTCAGTACAGTCTTACATATTTATCTAAGGATCAAGTTATGTCTTTCACCATGGCATTATATCCTGGGGCTCATATTAAGTTACTGGACCATCTCAAGTCTTTTTCAGAGTATTTCCCTGATGTGTGCCCCCATCCTGAAAGTATGCCCTACAGAGTTCATTCCTGAATGTGTAAAATGTATTTGGCCATTTAAAAAAAACACTTCTTTGAAAAGGTCAGACTTATTAAATGATCCAGATTGTGCTGTACAATTGCCCTAACGTCATCATTATTTACATTTTTACTGATCTTTCTGTAATCTGTCCATTTTATTTGCAGTGATCTTGTATTCAATACCAGCTGAGATTTTTAATGGACAGAATGAAATTGTGGTAACTGCATGTAAAAAATGAATCATGTGCTAATGAATAGGAATAATGAAGATAAACAAAAACTTGGTTCAAAGGAAGCAATTAAAAAAAGAAGATTGATAAGATTTTAATGATACAAGAAGGGAATTAAATGGGGTTCAAGAATGACTTGCAGTGTGAAAATGAGGATTTTTACTCTTGCAGAAGCAGATGAGATGTAAATACAGGGTGTTGGAACTGAATAGGAAAGGGAGAAGGGCCTACAGTGTCTCTTATGTATTTAAGAGAGAAAAAAATATACAAAAGACAAATAATAACTGAAACTAGACATCTTTTGGCCTGCTTCTCTCTTTTAAAGATTAAATTTAAATATCACCTTAATACATTTTTTTAATACATTTAAAATACACTAAAAAAACCCAGCGTTCTTCATGGATCATAGTTTGGAATTTTTAGGTTGTTTTTTTCAGTCATGTGCACTATTTCCATGACATTGTGTTAAGCTATGTAAGATTTCTTTTCTTTTTCCCCCCCCTGTTAATGGAGGAAGCCTGTTGGTGATGGCAGCCTCAGCAACGCTGGGTTTCAGAAGTTTGGAGTGTGAAGTCACTAGCTTCCTATTTTGATAACTGAGTATCACATAATATATTGTATAGGTTCAAAGCATGTATTATAGGATCCAGTTTTATCTATGGTATTTTCTCAATAATCATTTTTCCATATATGCTTTCATTTTAAAATTAAGAAAAAAAAAATCAAATCTTCCCTCTCTCTTGCTAACAGATTGATTATATTCTCTTCATGACCAAGTTAGAAAGCTTTCTGCACTGTTGTTGAGATGCAATCACGGTTAGACAAGATCGTTTCCTAGAGGTAAAGTTTTGCATAATGTCTCAATAGCATTATTACTCGAACAGGAATCCCCTGGCTTTCCTTCGGAAGTTAATTAGAGTCTGTGCAGGGAATGAGTCAGACTGAATTGTGTGGCTGAGAGTGTGTGTTGATTACAGAACTGAAATCATACTAATGGCTTCTCTTCGTCTGTTGGTAAAAGCAATTACTGGCTGGTATTTTTACAATAAATTTAAAGCTGTGAAATGTCATTTTCAGAAATACTTTACTTAAAATAACATTATGAAAATAATATACACAAAGAAATGGTGGCCTTCACACTCTTCCATATTTTTGGCTGTACATGTTTTGGAGACAATGACTTCAGGACCTGTACTTGGGAGAGACTTTTTGTGAAAGTTTAAAAATTTCACTGAAGTGAAAATGTTGTGAAGCTATAAATGCTTTCTAATATTATAGATCACAGAAATTGTTTCAAAATATCTGTAAAACAGAAGGACATACCTTTTAAAGATATGCACATGAAGGTTTTTGTACCCTCTCTTACTGAGGCAAGCATTGCATTTTAACTCATGTATTTTGACTCTCATAAAAAAGAGCAAATTCAGGGTTAAAGTGAACCATGGATGACAGGAAAGATTTTTTCAATTTTCTTTCTTTGCATCTGAGAAAGCCCAAGCGAAAGCCTTTTTAGACTCCTGGGTGGCTCTGACTTGCAGAAGTTATCAATAGGAGATTGTGATGGAAAGCTGAACACAGAAGACTTTGGAGCTGTGTATTTTACAGGAAGATGAGGATAATCCTCCTATGAAGATTTCACTCGCATTAATAATACTTTGAATAATGGTGTGATGGCTGCAGGGCTCTCCCAGATGGTATCAGGGGATTTATTATCCCATTGATACCTGTATATTTTACTTTCCACTGTGTGGTGATTCTCTTTCAATTTGTCAGTTCCTTCCTTTTACATGTCAGCTATCAGCTGTGGTTCAACAAGTGATGTTTATATCGATTAGTATATTATCAGAAATTCTCTTTATATATGCATGTATTTTTGAAGAAAGAGAACATTTCTCATCACGATAGCATGAATTTGCGCATTACTAATTTGGTTTTATACTAGCAGTTGCTTGGCAAATTAAAAGTTTCTAGCAAAGGGTTTTCAGATGATGCTATAGACCTTTATGGCTGCATCAAAATACTATCCCCAGTTTAGACACCATGTTGCTTTGAGTATTCAATTTGTACTATACTGCAGATGGATAGTGTTCCTTCTTTCCCAGACAATATGTACCTTTTGCTTAATAATTGGTTAAATCAGTATTAAATAAGAACTCAGATTTAGTCTTTCTGTTTTAAAGAAGGCATAGCCAACACACAACCAGCAGTGCCAGCCTTGACTATTGCCTCCTAATGTCAGGGCCCAGAGGGTGCTAATAAACTTTAATTGCCCTGACCAGCCTCACCTAGGCCTTCCACCCACCCACTGCCCAGGAGCCTGGTGGAAGCCCAGCCTTGGGTGTTCAGTCCCTGCCTCAGCTATGCTGTAGGTGTGCTGGTCTCCAGCCCTGCTCCCTGGATGGACCTTGGACCTGTGCTGCAGGCAGCTTGTCTCCTGGCTGGACACCTTGGGTGATGTACGTTGTAATCTTGTCTCTCATCCTGTCTACATTTCTCAACTGTCTTTCCAGGACCTGTTTCGTGACTTGCTTTGTCTGCAACTGTTGATGGACCTTGTTACCACCACCCAGTTGTGCCCATTGTGTTTGGATGCTGGGACCTGTTTTGCTTGCTATATCATGAAGATACAGAAACTATCTCAGAAAAGTTGAGTAGCATGTATGGGAAAATCACAGTATCTAAATAAAATCTCTATAGGAGATTTAATTTTAAATCATATTCATGATTCTGCAATGATTGCATCTTCATACATATGCAGAGTTTTGAGGTGTTTCTGCATCTGCACAGACCTTTGCTTCTCATGTGTTAACTGGGATAATAAAGAAACAAAGTCACAAACCTCTGAAGCCTGTATGCTATGATTGTCCCACGCATGACCCTTTGACTCACAGATTCCACATTCTGTTACATTTCATATTACTTCAGAATGTTACCTGTAAAACCTCTGAGAGCTAGTGGGCAAAAAAGCTCAATACCTTGGTTTGCAAAATTTCTGTTTAAAAGTAGGACTCTCTCCTTGCTTGCTGGAAAACTCAAATTTCAAGAGACTGCTGAAAAGGCAGGACCCTTTTAGTAAGGTCATTACTGTATGTGTTCACTGGAGATTGACTTGCTTTCTATAAAATCTTGGTATGAGGTGTACATGTGTCTTGATATTTAAAGCAAAATTTGGAAACCTTTCAACAGCTGAGATTCATTGAAGGAAATTGGTAATATGGAAAACTCATGTGCTATTGCTTCAGTCCCTCTGTGTCCTTCCTCTCTCTTTGTTCTGTAATTACAACAAAGAGTTAAAAAATAAACTCAGCATAGAGGTGGGAACTTCTTGACTGAATTTTAGGCTCTCCTTTTTTCCCTATCTTTTTGTGTTCAAACCTTGCAAATACCTATCTCGTGCTTTGCCAAGAAGGTACCCAGCTTCCCTCTTCTCCCTTTCTTTTTCTTTAGTCTATTACTCTGATAGCACATTCCTTTGAAATCACTAATTCAGAAATTAAGTTGCATAGCTGAACCCTGAAATTATGTTAGAGATATAAAAATACACACAGGTACAAAATAATTGGTGAGTACATGTTAATATGAATTAAGTGCTATGGCAGGAGACGACAAGTCACAGATGAGCTATTATTAGATTTTCCTCCTGCAGTCATTTGATCCACTCATTTTTCATCTGTTAACAATAGAGTTGCATTTTGATAACAAGTTTAATTTGTCTGCTAATGATTCAGTACTTGGATATCTACATCCATTTAGGAAGCTGCGGCCTGTACACAATACAAGAAAAATATTGAAAAAAAGAGCGTGATTAGTTTAAGTGCAGTATTCATCATAACTGTTTTACAAGTAATTGCTTAATTTGAGCATTATATGCTCCTCTGTTAAATTGTACTATACATAACATCATTTTTCTTTTGTCTGTTCAGTTGCAAATATAATGTAAAATAAATAAATCCTTACTAGAGGAGATCGGGAGGATATTCTTTACAGGAAATGTGTCTGAAGCATTGTCTGAAATGGAAGTGTTAGCAGACAGTTTATGTAATAAATTGGTGGCCAGTAAGAAATTGTTACAAACTGGTTTACTAAAATAATTTTAAAAGTTCTAAAAACAAAACAAACAAAACACCCACAAAACACAACAAAACCTCAAGTGTGAGATAACGATACATAACTTTTATTCAAATAAGTCCTAGTACCAGAAGGATAGAAGATTGCAAATGAGATGTAAATCTTTAAAAGGGATTCTCATGTGAATGTGGTATACTGGAGACATAAATCTGATTTGCCTGCTAGGCAAGTTTGGTAGAAACTACTGTTGAGAATTAAGAGTTACGTGAATAATTATGATGCAATGGGAAGAATCAATATGGCTTTTATAAATGGACTCATGCCTCCTACATCTCAGGGTTCTTTGTGGGAGCTGGTGAGTCTGCAGATAAAGTCATCTTTGATCTAGTTGATGGTATTGGACGTACATTTTCAGAAGTCTTCTATCAAGACTTTAGAAGATGCCAAAATATTGTTGAGGTGGGGAAAGGAGAAATCCTTTTGTGGTTGAGTACTTATCAAAAATAGGACATGAAGGCTAGGAATAAATGATGGGGTTTCAGATTTATGGACTGTAACCAACATGATTCCCTGAGTTTTGTGTTGTGTTGTTTAACATCTTCTACTGGCCACCAGGAGAGAGATAGAGAGAGACACTACTGGCCTAAGATGGACTTCTAAGTTTAATGTAATAGGTAATTCTTCCCTTCTTAGCACAGTAAGATTCTCTTAAGAATTTTTATAGACCAGGTTTAATTGCAGCTGAATGCTGTTAGAATTTCCTTTCACTGAGAAAAGGGCATAAATTTAATTCCCTGCCTCATTCATGAGAAATGCAAAAAGAGATTCTTTATTTTGGAAACAGAGTCTGAAATTTTAATTTTGCATTTCCCATCTTTTACTGTTTTCAGGTGGAGGAGTTGTAAAGCTTACGTAAAACCTTATATTCAAATTTTACTTCCCAAGGTATACATATGTTTGTGACTTTTAATGTGTAACTTGTCATGCTTTTCACGCGTGAGAAATATATGCGTTGATGGAAATTGTTCAGACTGTATGGGCAGATTTATACAATAATGCCAATGCTAGATTTGACAACATTGATGACTCTTCTGCTGTTGCAGTGGTCATGCTGTGAAGTGGTTTCTGGGAGTTGATTGGCTTTTGAAAATATTTAAAATGAAAATCTGTTTGCTTCTTGTACACCTTCTGACTAAGATCTCCAATTTGGTTTGCTGTTATTGGACTGTTGCGTGCTGCCTATGAATGACTTCAGTAGGTTTTAGAAGAAAATGAAAGAATTCAGGATGTGTGGAGTAAAAGAACATTTCAGCCTCTTTGACACATCTGATAGGAGATTGCTATGAAGGCCGTATTACAGATGAAATTAATCTGACATGACTGCCATAATAACAGACGAGCATTAATGAACATTCCCTCTTTGTAACAGTAGAATGTCTTTGATGCATAATGGTTGGGTCTCTACAAGTAGTGCTTCATAATCTTCTCAACAGTATAGTCCTTTGATTCACTCTTTCCAAAATTCCTCTGGGCATTCTGTTTTAATGTTACAGTTATAAATATCAACTATGAATTTAATTCATCATGTATGGGGGGGAGAGGGGGGGAACCCCACAAGCAACCAAAGTTAAATAATCCAGCAGCCAAATCTACAAGTGTTTCTGTACTGATTATTTTTTAGTGTGTAAGACTTGAGGATAAACAGTTTTGGGTTTTTTTTTTTTTTGGGGGGGGGGGGAGGGAAGAAAAAAGATTTATGCTAAACTTTGAAATCACCTTTAGATAACTCCTAACTTTTATTGTTAAAAACAAACAAAAAAACCCCCACCAAAAACGCACAAACAAACAACCCCCCCCTTCTAATTATTAACATTAATACTTGGTTATGTCCTCCAATTCGTGTTCTTTAAAGGTATGTTTTTCTTTCCGTGGCAGAACTGCACACTTAAGCAAATGGTTTTGCACTTTCAGGTCTACTTTTGTTAATGCATTTGCGATGCTTATAGTCTTAATCATTGTGCACAAAGTTTCATGGGTCTGAAAAAAAGTATATTAAAGTTAAATAAAGTCTGAGGTAATAGCAGATCATTTTGTGTTATGTAACAAGCACTGCAAACTTGCTAGAAAAATGTGATAACTTTGGTAATCTGATAAAATTGATAAATGTGGCAATGCTCAATTTTACACTGCATTAATATAATGTGATGTGAAAAGTGCCTGGTTAACCCAGAAATTATGCTAGCAACTTACATTGTAGTTGTATATCTGCTAAATTCAGTGGCAGTGAATTAAGTATCTCCTAAGGCACTTGAAACTTGACAAGGCAAAGGATAATTGTTATGAAAGCTTGTATGAGCAGATGTAGCCAGAAAAGAGAACTGCCCCTATGGGACACCTCACTTGATATATACAACTCCACTTCATTTTTTTTTTTTTATGTGTAGGACTGTCACAAAGAAAAACCTGTTGAACAGTAACACTTGACATTCTGTTATCATGTCTCCAGTGCTACTATTCCTCCTTTTCATTTTTTCCAAAGAAATTTCTTAGATGTAAACCCAGCAATTTCTGATAAATCTTGAATTGAAATCAGAATTGCAGTGAATTGAGCAGAAAATGAGATCAATACGATCATTTAAATTTTGTGAAATTTTTTCTGGAAAATGAGAAAGTGAAAAATGCTGATGGAGCAGGATGCACTGCATAAAACACCTAGAAGCAATACCTGTAATTTTTGAGTGGTGTTGTGATAAATTTGTTCTACTGTTTTGATTTTGAACTTTAAGATCTTATTTGTTAAATAAAGAATGAAATTTCACATCCTTTTAGAAAAATTAGGCATGATTCTTCCGCTAACCATTCTGTCGGTGGATGGGAGAGTAAGATGCATCTCTTCCTCTGTTTTGGCCACTCTGGATGGTAGTATTGTTTAGGGAAAAAGGTACTAGAATATGCAAACAAAATATGGATAGGTAACATCTTTTATGCTCTGGGTTTAAAAAGAACCCACTATGGCATTCCAGACTTTTAAAATAAAAAGAGCAAATATAAAATAATGAAGACAATCAGCTTTTAGAGTGCACTTAAGTCATTTATATTTGTGGCAAAATCTAAGAACCATGGTTTTGTTTAGCAGTGATAAAGCTTATTATTAAGGAAACTTTGACAGATTTACAATAGAAAAGTAAATCACCACAGACCTTTGACTAATTTTAGTATAAGTAAATTAAAATATTGAAAATATATCTCGCAATTCACTTGAGATTTGTATTTCCCTTCCTCACAGCCCCATCTCATTGCTGTCTGGAAGTAATTGCTCAGTCATTAGAGTACCCAGGTTCTTCCCTTTTCCACTTCTTTCCTTTTTCCCCCCTCTCTTCTCTAACTGATGACTCTCTACACGTAGCAGTAACTGTTAATAGTTCCCAGTTGGCACGACCTGTTGTATTACTCTTTTTCATTCAGTTTCTAGTAGTCTTGTTCTCAAAGTCATACAGTTCTGTTCAGGCAATATTTCAGTCTTTTTATTGATACAGCCTTTAAAGTTTATTGTTAATGTGTTTCATGAGCACACTCTGCCTGCTATGACTATGAAAATGAAAGGCAGCAGTTTTGATGGAATTGAAAGAAGCCAATTTTAAAAAGCCAGCAGAAAGGAAATGTGTGCAGGAGGAAGAGAAAATATGCCATGAAACTTGAAAGGTAAAGTGGTGGAGGAGCTGTAAAGAGTTTGGAGGCGGATTCCCGGAGAGACTTGATGTTTTTCAAGAGAGAAAAGCAAAGAGTGCTTAAGATCAAAAAGAACAGAGTAATTAAAGGATAATGAGAGTAAGAGTGAAAAAGGTATTTGTGCATGTGTGAGATAACTCGACTTTACAAAATGGAACTGGAACTGCGAGATAAGTGTCAATTTGAGGGAACTTTTAATCAGTTTCTACCTTAAAGTTCAAGGTATAGCAGCAAACCCAGCAGCATACAGATAAAATTGGTTTAAAAAGTTCTAAGCAGCCCTTGCTCACATTTTTACTATTCAGTGTCTGTGAGGTGAGCAGGGTGAAATCTTGCTAATCTTCCTGGAAGATGAACATGGAATGAAGAGCCTTTCAGCTGAGGTCTGATGCTCTTAAACACATTACAGTGACCTTTCACATCAGCAGTCATGGTTTTGCTTGAACTTCTGAAAAGACTGAACTTGCACTAGAGGTGGGTGTAGCAATTTGAAAACGAGCTGTATCTCACCGAGGTGCATGTTTAAGAAGGCACTATAACTGAAGAAGCAGCTTATATCTGTTCTGCTTACTGAAATAAGACAGAAACTAGAGTTTGCTCACATTGTAGTCCATTTTGGTTTTCAGTTATGGAAACAATGGTGAAATGCTTCATATATTTTTGAGAGGTCATAGTTGTGCTTCCTCCTGAAATTTCCCAAAGATTTTTTGCTGCAGTTGGAAGCTGACTCTTCTATTGACCCCATCTAGAGATTGAAAACCATGCAGAGGTCCTGCAGATTTACTGCGGTACGAGAACTGGTTGTAGGGGAATTATGAGAACACTTTGAGTTAAAATAATTGAAAATCAAGGACTGAGAAAATTTTTATGCTAGGGCATAACTACATTTAGGAGAAATATAGAAAAGAATTTATTATTTTTGTTTTATTAACTTGTTAATAAAGCTTTTGAAGGGGATGAATTTTGACATAGCATTGGCATGCTGTTTCACAGGGAGAAAAATTGTTTAGAAGGCAGTAGAGTGGAGTGCAAAAAGGGATGGGCTGCAAATTGTAATATGTCTGCATGATTACTGTGCACTCAGCAGCCACTCAGCTGCACATTGGTAGAAATGGTAACAGAAATTGCAGTTAGGAAATAGGAGTTAGAGCTGACATTGCAGGATGCAAATGGAATAAACAGAAGGGTAGTCTAAAAACAGAGGTACTGAGATTAAGAAATGGGAGTACAGAGGACTAAAACAAAAAAGACAAGGATGTTAAGATAGCATTTGCAAAATGAACAAGAGATGTGTGGGAAAACAAGTAGACTTAAAGAGCAAGCGACAGAATGTGTGAATACATAATACATAGTCATTTGAATTTTTTGGCATGAAGAATGTGATAAAGATATGGTAGACCACGTGGAGGTAATTTTCCATGTCTCATTTGTGATACTTGGTTGAATTTATTTTGATTATGAACACTTGTGAACTAAAATGCATTAGAGGAAAATGCAGCTTGAACAGTGCTTATTGCAAATGATGAAAAATTATTTTCAAAAAACAAAGGGCAAAGCGTATGTCATAAATTTTCCTTTATTCTCTCAGGGACCGTGAAGATTTTGGTGGAGCATTAGGTAGTGTGTGTGCTCCCTTTCACTTCTGGTTAGAGAAGATTCTAATTTTTCCCAGTTAATTAAGCCTATGCATGAAAACTGTGAAAAGACATGGGGCCTATTTCTAGTTCTCCCACTACTCTTTAGTGTGATTTCATGAAAATTGCTTTACATCTCTTCAGTTTTCCTACCTGTGAAATAGGTATGAGTTATAATGAGTTCTGAGCTTTGCTAACAAAAAAAAGTGCTCCATAAGGATAAGGCAGTATTATTATTATTAATAATACATATAATACTATATTATAGTAATAATATATATTTTAGGTTTATATATCTGTGCTCCTTGAGGATTTGTATGCTAAGAAGCCAGAGCTAACCTTGAAGTATCTCAGGAAAGTAAGTTGCAAATTTAGCAGCTTTGCATCAGGTGCCCAGTGGTGCAGGTTCCCCATCAGTTTAAGCTGATCTAACACTGTCCCATCACAGATAGCAGTGGTTCTGTCATTATCCTGGCATATGCTGCCCTATAACAGGGTTAAAAAACCTGATTCTCACTCATACATTGGTGAACTCTTACAACTCACTGCACAGCTTAGCAATTGTGAGTGTGGATGCAGGAGAGTGGATCAGAATGTGCAGCCAAGGGCTGGAAACCAGCACCACCACTATGTTCAGCAGAAAGGTGATTGTAACAGTGGAAGTGCGTTCCAGTCTAGAAATTTTTCCCTTTTTTTTTTTTTTCATTAGGTGAATTTGAGCTCTTCCATTGCTTTTTGTCTGTTGGACAGGTTTCAAAGAAGAGAGTTGTCACTTTTGCTGAATTTAAAGAGCTATCCACTCACAGTGCTTCTGCCTGTCACTGACTTATCAGAAGAGTTTTGTCAGAACTGTCTTGAAGAAATGATGAAGTTTTGGGAATATTTTGATCTATATTAGACTTTGAACAGAAACAGTTTTCTGAGAAGCTTGTGGAGCTACGTATTTATTTGGCTGGAAGTTCATGTCACATACATATTCACTGGTGAGAAATAAGATCCTTAACAAGGGGTGAGCTATGAATTCTGGCCATGCCCCTACCTAGCTTGGTTAATCTTCATGCATTTTTAACTAAAATTCTAAGATTCTCTCTAAAGTAAACTTCAATATTTTCAAAGGGAATTTACTTCAGTTTGAAAACATTCCTCAAACTGGCATGCTTAGATGTCTCCATGCAGCAGCAATTGATGGTTTGGAGTAGCTTTGGAACATGAGCATGACCATAGAAGCCAATGTTCAATCCCCTCGACTCAAGCAAACACAGAAAAGGTAGAACAGTAGAACTGGAGGCATCACCTTCCTGCTGTCACCTCTGTTTCTAGTCCTTGGAAATGGAATTACCTTTCCCCATTTGGTATAACTGTACAGTGCAGTCTCACACAGATCTTCCTCTGACACTGAGACAAATTCAGCCTTTTTAAGTACAAGAGGAGTTCCACTGACTGTCTTTTTTTTTTTTTTATAAGCAATGGCTAAATTCAGCTCTTTGGGTTAAAAATGAATAGTGCGAGAACATGGCATATGGCAGTTTGCCTAAGAAACTGTGGCTTGTGTTTACTGAAAGAAATTGTAATGTGTTGAAATTCATTGTAATTCAGCTTAACTGGGAGCCTGCCAGAATGAAATCAAAATGTGTTCACAGTATATCCAAAATACAGCACAACTGCCAAATTTGTAGTAGCAAGATGTAACAACCTGTTTCAGAATGAAACATGAAAATTTCCCAATATGCAAAATAAACTCCTTACATATTGTTTTCAGCCTAGAGTTATCGCATCCTTTTTTTAATAATTTTTTTAATGGAACTTAAGTAGCATAGAGATAGCCCTTACAAGATCACTTCAAGAAAATTTAGGGTTTGATTAGGCATTTATAGCTGGAAAGAGGATAAAAAAATGCCTTAACTTGTCCCTTGATAAGCTACATCACTGAATTACTTGTTCAAACGTGTGGTTCAATGGGTCTACCAGATGTGGAGGAGCTATTGTATGTGTATCAGTATTGTGGGAGACCTTTTCTGCTAGCACAGTTAACAGATGCTCTATTTTTCTGTCTTTGAGTGAGTATCATGAGTAAGATACCGTTATGATTTGGAAACCCGTGTGTCACAGACAAACAGAAATGAATCCTCTTCTTGCCCTAGCAATATCTATATGGCATATTCAATCCTCATCTAAAACATCAGTATATAGCTCAGTGTACTTCGTATCTTATACACAAAACACTGGTGACCTTGAGGTGGTGACATTCACTGATGCTCTAAGACTGAAGTTAGAAGATTGATTTTGTGCATTGTGTATGCATTTTTGTCAGAGACAGTTTTGTGCTAGAGCTTCATGTTCCAAACTCCTGTAATGCTACTTATACAGCTATTTGGTGGCAATAACCACCAGTCCTTCTAAAATGGTGTCTTTCTGGCTCTAAAAAGAGAGGTGGATGTAGCTTAGCACCTGCTTTTTGAAAATCTGAATGTGCTTAATAATAAAACTGGTGAAAAGAACATTTATTTAAGTACTATGAGTTATCACTCTGGTCTCCAAGGATTTTTCCTTCAGTCCTTGAAAAAGAAGCTTTGTTTTGACCTTTTGTGTCTTTCCTTACATAGAGCCAAATCTCTTTGGTTTCAATCAGACTCAGTGTACCTATCAACCTGACCTGGCAAAGAGAGACTTGTCTAGGGAAAATGGAAACTACTTTCTTTCAGCTCTGTATCTCACGCTCATCTGCTTTGGTAGAGCACTGAAAAGTGCAAAACAGGCCACTTCTACTTCTCCTGGCTCCTCACAGGGTGCAGTTCTTCAGAACTGACCCAACCCATCAGTCATGGTCTGGGAGAATTTTTTTCTCATCATCTTATGATCAGTATCTTCATTTTGTTGAATGTGACCAGTGTTCTCATGTTTCCCATCTCCTGATTTTTTTTTTTTCCTCAGTCAACTGAAAAGCCATGCCTTTGAGTCCCTAAAAGATTATATAGGATTTTCTTGATTAAAATTGTACATAAATATTAGTTTAAAGGGTTTTATGATAAATTTCTCAAAGTATTTTTAAAAGGTTATGATAGAGGAAAACAATATATGGATGATGAGACAGAATAAGAAATTTAGTGGTTACCTCTTTTTTCTGGAACCAACAACCTACTAGTATTGAAAGGAATGTAACCCTTTTACAAGTAGGTGTTGTTTAGGTCATGTCAAGGCCTATCCTAGAGTGGGAGAGACATCAAGAGTGGTGCAATTTTAAGTACTGGAAAATGTAAATATGCTATCAAAATGCATCTTTACTGAGGAAATTAGCACATGTGTATACCAGTAAGTATCATGGGAGACATTAATTCTTGTAGAGGATTTTTCAAAGTGGAGGAAGCTTTAAGTGAGGTATAAATTTTCTGACATGAAATTTGATCTGTGAAATGGAATGGGACCATCTCCAAACCATTGGCCATCGTGGGCTCAGTCATGCAATGTTCAGTGCACTCTGGCTCTGATCCAGTGATGCACTTAAGTTTGATTTGAATCATGTGAATATTGCTGTGCAAATCAATTGGAGGATTAGCAATACACAGGGAAGTGAGGCAGGCACTTAAATTCTTTGTTGGATCAAGGCCATGCTCACACAAATCATCACTATAGTTCTTCCTATGTTAAATAATGACTGCTACCAAGAATAAGACCCTCCAAGATCAGGCCAGAATTCATTTAAAAATTATTTTTCAAATACCTATGTGCTCAGTAATCTTTTTTTTTTTTTT